>KK115093.1:238063-271270 GCA_000611955.2 Stegodyphus mimosarum | reverse complement strand
TCCTGCAGAAATTTTGTTGCAGTTTTTCCCATTGCTAGAAAATTCCACAAGCTCATATTTAAAAGCTAAGTTTAACATAAAAATTATCACGATTTGTTTACAAAAACCGTTGGAACTTGGAATAAAACCAAAACAAATGCATGCGAAAATGGCAGTGTTGCTTGATTGAAGGATTGTTATGATGATGGATGATGGAAGAATGGCCATGCCCATAGTAGCCAGAGTTTTTCACATTCTGAAAATTTGGCAACGTCTACCAAGGTGGTTTTGTTAATATGTAAGGTATAGTTATTTTAACTTTGAGCTAAAATTTATGTGCATTATTACACACTGAAAAAAAGTTTCTTAGTAATTAATTATAATAATTGTACGGTGATAAATAGTTATTATAATAATTTAAGTAATTATAATAATTATAATCTAATAAATAACTGTTATACCTATTTGACTTTTGCATTAAAACAGTGTTTCTCAAACATTCAATATTTTCAACACAATTTTCAATCATAATTTTCATTGTGTCCCCTCCCATACAATAACAATCTATTAAACGCAATAATAATGTACTTTGATACTAAAGCTACAATATGACCTTCATTATAAACAGTACGAATTATCAAGATAAGTATTAAATTTTGTATATGTTACTTTTAAGTAATAGATATATTAAATAAGTTACTTTCAAGTAATAGGATAAGTATTATGTTACTTTTGTCTTCTAATATTTAAGGTGGAACAGCTTGTGAAATAAATTTAAATTAAATAAAATATTTATTATCTCAATCATCCATTTCTAAAAGTAAAAATGCCATTAGAAAAATAGTCTAGTCTCTGCTGTTCTCTATCTTATATCCATCACATTCGGCATTTTTGCAGACATCTGCACAACCTATCGAAGGTCTGCGCAAAACTTGTGTAAATGCTGCATGGTGCAATTCCAGTCATCGCAGTCGAATAAATCCTTCTATTGCTATCGAATCTATCTTGAATTTGCATCTTGTAACTGGCACGGTAATTGCAATTCACAATATTAAATAATGGCAGTAGATTTAAATAGAATCATGGATAAATTTTTAAGTCATAAGCGAACATTAGATGATAATAAAACATCAACAAGTGCACAGACGATCGTGGATCCGAATATTAAATCAAGAAGATATTCTCAAGAATACTTAAATTTTGGGTTTACCACTACTGAAGTAAATGAAGAAAAAAGGACCCTGTGTGTTATTTGTTCACAAATATTGGTAGCAGACAGTATGAAACATAACAAACTTAAACAACATTTAGAAACGCTTCTTTTTGAGTGCGTTGACAAATAGCGAAAAGTTATTTATTTATTTAATTTTACTTTTTGAGTTAAAATTAACATCATATGAAAAGAGAAAAACATTTTTTTAAAAAAAACTTTGTCTGTGAATGAAAAAGCTTCACTTGCTTCTTTCAGAATCTCATATAAAACAGCCAGATGTAAAAAGGCCTCACACCATTGGCGAAAAGCTTATTTTGCGAGCTGCAACTGAGATCATGGAAACTATGTTTCGAGATAATTTTGCTAAAGACTTGCAGTCCATACCTCTATCAAATGATACTGTTGCCCGTCGAATCGATGATATAGCTGAAGATGCACAGCAGCTGCTTTTTGGGAAGTTGCATGACAAATTGTTTTCAATTTAGCTTGATGAAGCAACAGATAGCAATAAAGATGCTATTTCATTGCGTATGTTTGATTTTGTGAAGGTATGTCAGCAGTAGAAGAACTACGTTTTTGTACACTAATAAAACTCAAAGACACAACACTAGCATTATTTGATGTTTTAAATGATTTTATAAACAAGGCAAACATGGAGCGGAAAAATTGTGTTAGAATATGAACCATTGGTGCTTGTACAATGTCTGGAAGATTCCAAAGTATACAAGCACTTGTGAAACAAAAGTCTCCACCGGGCATCTGGACACATTGCATGATCCACAGAGAAGCTCTGGATTCCAAAAAAATGGTCTAAATGTTGCGCCAGTGCCAGTTATGACCATAGTAAATTATATAAAAATAAAACCCCCAAAATCAAGAATCTTCTGTGTACTTTGTCAAGACATGGAGCACATTCATCGTTGTTATTTTATTGCGAGGCAAGATGGTTATCACGTGGGAAATTTTTTAATGTGTTCATGAATTAGGAGATGAAATTGCCACTTTTCTAGAAAAGGAAAACTGACTGGAAGCTGAGAAGTTTAGAGATGATTTGTTTGTGATGAAATTGAGCTACTTGGTCAATATATTTGAGGAATTGAATACCTCGAATCTTTAACGCCAAGGAGCAAATATACATATGTTGGAGATGAGTGATAAAATTAATCCTTTTTGTAGAAAATTGGAATTATGGAGCAGAGGTTTAATGCAAAAAAACTAGAAATGTCTGAAAATGTGGATGAATTTACAAGGCTGAAGAACAACATGTGAAACTTGTTTTTGAAACCATTGAAAATCATTTAGCCATGCTGGCAAAGAATTTTAAAAAGTATTTTCTTGCTGACAACAACTTACAGCAAGTTGTGAGTGCATTGAGGATCCATTTCAAAATACTCCAGAAGGGCTCTCAAATGCCGAAGAATAAATTTTCATAGATTTCACGTCAAGTGGCAAAATCAAAAGGCAAATCAGTAATAAATCATTCTTTGAATTTAGGGCAGGGGTGGATGATGAATTTTCTGCACTCAAAACTAAAGCATTTCATATACTATTACCTTTACCAACTTCCTACCTTAGTGAAACAGGATTTTCTGCAGTGGCTGCTCTGAAGACAAAATATAGGTCTTAGTTAAACGTAGAAAAAGAACACAATTTGGAGTGTCAATTTATAACATTAAACCTTCCTTTGAAAACCTTTGCTCTGCAAGACAAGCCCATGGGAATTATTAAACTTGTTTTTAATTTAGTATTGATGAATTAATTATCAAATACATCATGCAGTACTGATACATTTACAAGTACATTGTATCGATGTAAATGTGTGTTTTATTTTTTATTATGTCAGAATGTATTTTGTTTTGCTTCCTTTCAGCAAATTAATAATTTTTAAAATAATCTTTTATTTTTGAATTTTAGATATGCTCGTGCTCCCCGCGTAGGGTTATCACGGCCCACAATTTAAGAATCTCTGCACTAAAAGCTATATCAGTACTGTACATACTGGGGTATGTAAATAAAGTAAATTTCTTACCTCTAAACTTCTTATTATTCTGTACCACAGTTAGTATACATATCCAAGTTGTCATCTTTTTCATCACAAAAACATTAATCTTCGATTAATCCACCTTTTCTCCAATACTCATTTTCTAAGTTTTCTACATGGGTGCAATCTGTCGTTACATTTTCAAGATCTGTAATTTTTAATAATTTATCCATTGCTATATCTCTAGCTGTGTCGTAATTCTGCAAAAACTACTTTTTTCTTTTTGCACTTCTGCAACATTTCACCCCAAACAAATTCAATTGTATTACAATCACAGTGGTACAGGGGCAGATGTACAGCCGTAAAACCATGTTCTTTGAGCCTTGAATCAAATTTATATAACTTTTCTTTATGTTTCATAAGCTCCATCAACTCTACTTTCAGTAAAATTGGAGAGAACAGTACATTTTTTCTGAAGGAATAACTGCATAATTTCTTCTTTTTGACTTGCCATATTTCGACATTTATTTAACGGAACTGTGGGGTAGGAAGCATTGTCTAAAATCACTCCAACATTTGGTGGAAAATTCAGAATAAGTTTCCCAGAAGTTCACTTTTCAAAAACAGAAGAATTCATTTCCCTGCGATAGGTCCCCAATATGGCATTCGTTTTGTATATTAGAGACAGACGAGGTAAAAATACCATGCTGCGTCCACCACATAAAACAATAAGCCTTTTAGATGCATTGCCGCTCTTCATAACACCATAAACTGTTCCCAATTGCCAGCATTTTGCGAATTTCATGTTGTGATCCACTCAGGTTTAATCCGAATAAATGACAGATTTTTTTTCAAGACAAAATTGCCTCACTTTTTTAAGATGTTAAGCTCTTCTTAACACAATGCTGCTTTTTTCAATTAAAACTTTCCTTTTGTTTTGCCTTTTTCTTTATACAAATCGAATACTATGCAAAACATTTCTTAATGTGTTTCTCATTTCCATTTAAAATCTCTTTTTTGCAAATAGGGTGTAATTTTGAAAGAAATGAGTTTCCCCCCCCTCCTTAATATAAAATTCATGAAGAGTTCTTCAAATTACATTGCATTCAAAAGCAGCTATACCAATCCTAACCAATACTTCGGGAGATTTTTTTGGGAGAATCAAAAATTGGCTCCTCTTCCTTTTCTGCCTCTTGAAGAATTTTTTTTAATGTTGTCAGCTATTCGCCTGCAATGTTGCTGGCTCTTTTCATAGGCTGTGAGATGGGAATGTTAAGTTCTCCCTCTTAGTTTCCATGTCACAAAATGCAGTAACATTACATAGTAGTTCCTTAGCACCACTGTGAAATGCTTGTTTTTACCAATTGAACTTATTTTAATGATAAAAAGAAGCTATCCCTAACACTTCCACAAAAGACCACAATATCGGCAAATATCAAATTAAAATCAACTACAATCTAGGTAAATCCAGTACACATGAGGCGGGAGCTTACTGATTGGTTTTCTTTTACAATAAAAAGAATTTAGTGACCCTACCTTTAAAAGTAAGCAATGAAATATGCATTGCTCTTTTAAAATTCATAAATAATGGAAAAACATTTCAACATTTTTGGTGTCCAGGCTGCAAACTTATGTGAATCTTAGTAGTTATTTCTGCAAATATAAATATATATATATAAGAGGCACAAAATGCAATTGACAATAGCATCACTTGACAGCATGGGAAATTTCACTCCTTCGATCATATAAATTCCCTCTTTCTGACGAAGAGAGGATTTTCTCATGACATATCATCTCATTGAACATAACTAGCACCCCTTTTTAATGAGCCTATGTGTTTTAGCAGAATACCAGCCAAAGTTGCGTTATAGGAGGCTGAACTAGGCACATCCCTAGTGTGCTTTGCTATAATAAACCAAAATATTATTAGGAAAGAAACAACAACAAAATCATAATTCTCTTTTAACAGATATGAATATATTTTTATATCAACATTAAAAACAAGTGATGACAAACAAATTTAAGGTAATAAAGAAAAAAAAATTTTTTTGCACACAGTACAAAAACATAAAATTTTAATGGCATATGCAAATCCAAATAAGAAAAACTGCACTTTTTCACACTAAGAACTCTTTTTAAACTAATATAATGAAATAACATTAATCCTGTAACTCTTCTTTCACATCTATGAATATATTTTTATATCAACATAAAAAAAAATGCAATGATAAACGAATTTAAGGTAACTGGAAAGCAAATATTTTAAGACACATGGATGTCAAAGTACAAAAACACAAAATTTTAAGGTTAAATACCTCCTCCAAAAAATCATATGCGTCATAAAGTATCTGTGATTTAACTGGCACATAAGCAATTCCTGAATAGGAGAAAAAATAGAAAATCATTGGTAACTCCAACTGATGATGAAAGTAAGTACTAATATACAGCTGTATGGAAAACTGATATAAAAATGTCCCCCCTCCCTCAAAAAAATATTTAGAAAAAACTTGTTTTCCAGGCACAAAATTACTACCTTCACATCTTTCATTCCAATACAGCAGGTTAACAACAGTGCTATTAAAATTCAAAGAAGACAACCTGATCTTATTGAGTTGGAATAAAATGGTGTCATGGCATAATATCCCTTGGTTTGCTCGTGGAAATTCCTTGATCAGCAAAACAAATTATCGCACTGTTGTGAAATAATAATGTAATAACAGATGAAATTAGAATTAGTAAAAGAAATTTGCAATATGAATCACCTTTCATCAATCTGAGTGCAAAATTTATACCTCTGGGCCTTTTCGTATTGCATTATGACCTTCAATCCCAGCAATAAACTTTTTCCTTTATCATTAGAATTTACTGTATTTACACTTTGACTGAAAAAATAACTTTTTAAATGTCCAAAACAGTCAGATTAGAAAAATCCTGTAAATATGTATCCTTAAGATGAAAAACATATTTAATAACAGAAAAGCAAAGAAAGCCTTCAAATTGCTAATGCATGTAAAAATATATTAGTAATTACTAATGCAGTATTGCCCTGTCTAGATGCTTAAAAAAGGCTGAACATAACACTATTTAGTTATTCAAACAATGAATTTAACTGAATAATGCAGCAAAAATACAGTTTATTTCATTTAGGCTTCTTCCAGCATGACATAAAATATCTTAATGGCATTAAAAATAAAAACTCATTTCTATTTTCAAATAATCAGTTCACTATTATTTTTCAAAACAAATGAATAAAGACAGACTTTTTTTTTTTTTTTTAAGTGGACAGTGGATGATAATATAAATCAGCTTTTACATTGGCACTTTGTTTTGTATTTCTAAAGCATCAAAAACAGGATTTCATGCAGCAAATATTACAATGTTTACAAAATGGTTTAAAAAATAAACGAAAGAAAAGAATATTAGGAAATAAAATTTTGATCCACAACCACTGCATTTAAACACTGAAAGTGTAATTACAGTTTTTCACCATTCATGGTTCAATAAAAGATGCCGTTGTAAACTACTTTTAACTGAAAATGCTCTCTGGCACACTAAACACTGGAAAGGCCGTGCTCCTGTGTGTTTAACTTCATGGTACTTCATATGTTGTTTACTTCTTGTAGAATATGAACAAAACTTGCAACAGAAATGGCGCTTTCGTTGATGTGGAATTTTATTACTTTCTTCTGTAACTATATAAAACATTGGATATTCTTGCCTTTGAACAATAGCTAAAGAAAGAGGGGAAAAGGCAATTAGATTTCAATGGCAACTTAGTAACAAAACTTTAAATAAAATTTTAAAAATTAATGACAATATAAAATGTTATTAATAATCTCAATACTAATAACAATTTTTTAAACAACTCATTAAATTTTTTTGGGAAAATGACATAAAATTTTATTCAATAACTCTCCCCCCCCAAAAAAAAAAATTCACCACTCTCTCTAAAAAAAAAAAAAAAAAAAAATAATAAATTACATCCAAAGGGGCATTTTTTTAACGTTTTGTGTGTTACCTTTATTTATTAGATATCATGTTCTACGTACTCAAACCACAAAATTAAGTTCAACAGCAATATCGTAAAATAATTTTTAAATGAGCATATCTTTAGAATTTCTGATACAGAGTCTCGCACACTGGAGATAAAAATGTTTTTGTTTTTCGTACAGTGTTGTCATTGCTCTCATTGAAATTGTTTAGTTTTTTAATCAAAAATTCATTGAAGTGTTAAAAAATATGAAACTGATCATAAACAAATTTCAACTTAGGCCCATATTCTATGGAAGACAACGTTGTTGAAATTTTGATGGCTCTAGATATGTTGTTTTATCACAATGCGAGAAATAGATATGTTGTTTTATCACAATGCGAGAAACATACATACATTTATGCAGATTCTTCATTATTTAATTTCTTTAAATATAACACTGGGCGATAATATTTGGTGGCAACAATTTGAAAAGTGAAACGGACATTTCAATGCAAAATGACAAAACAAAATTAATAGTCCTTCAGGGCAAATTGCCCCTTTGGACTACAAAGGAAAGAAAGAAAAGGTAAATGAATAAATAAAAATATAAATTTTTCACACTAATGTTTTATTTATAAAAACGAAGTTACAATTTTCAGCTGTAATACACTGCTTGTAAATGAAATGAACTTAGCTTTTTTATATATTTTTCCATATTTAACTACAACTTCCAATTTGAATTTTATCCAAGTTTTATCAACAAAAGTTTTACATGTATAAAATAACATCAAAATGTTATTAACCTTTACATTCATGGTAAAAATATTTCACTCAGAAATGTAAAAAGAAGTAAATAACTGAAAATCAAAGAAGACTAGAAATTCCATATTGCATGCTTTCCTTTTTTAAAGTTAAAATGTCTGCCTAACCCCCTTGGCCATCACTTTAAATAATAATGAAAAATGACAAAATAAAAATTTTATAATCAAATTTTCAGGAAAAAATTATAAATAAATAAAAAGTATTTCTTTTAGAATCTAAAAATACATATTTATAAAATTCGTTTCAACACAATAAACAGCTGAGTCCATCTTGTATTATAAATTTAATTCCAAAACTAGACATTCTACTCTTCTTCCACATATGTCAAAATAATAGTAATCACTTATTTGGAAAGATACAGTAGTACATATTTTACTTACTTTTTTATATATTTCAAGGCAAATTAATTTTTTCTCCTAAATTTTCCAAGCAAAGAAGAGAAATAAAAGCAGATCTCAGAGACAGTATATATAAACATTACTCAGTTACACACACTGCCCATAAAAGTCTTTACCCGACCTTTATTTTCTCAACTGTTGCTCACAGACATATAATTCCAATTATGTTCATTAAGTTCTTAAGCAGTTTTTAATATTGAAATCATTGGTCACAGATACATACTTTTAATTACTAAAATGCTTTAAATAAGGAAAATATCACATTAAATTTGAAAAATCATTTTGAAAATATTACAAAAATGTACTTTTTATATGACTTTCTGGTCCCTATAATTATATTTAATAAAAGTTTCTACTTGCTCTACAAAACAAAACATAAAAAGTTTGATTCATACACAACAAAAATTGATTATGTTCAGGGCTTATACAGAAATTGAAAAGTGAAACATTTACATCTGCACACAAAGTAAAAATGAAATATAAATGGGGAGGGAAAAAATGTTTCTGATGCCAATAGATTAAGCTTTGAACATTGCTATGCAAACAGTTGCAAAAAGCATTGATTAATATAATTTTTTTCAAAAAGGTCTTTTTGGCAAAATCTTATAAAATTCATGTTTCAGAAAATAGTGGCAGAATTCAATATGGGCCCTAAACCAGTTCATAACACTATTTCACAACATAAATTATAAATGAAAAATATTTCTAGATTAATGAATTTCTTGCATGATAACTAGGACAATAATTTAAATTAATGTTAATTAAATAATAAACGTTAATTAAATAACATAATAAATTATGTGAATACGAATGAGAATATTTACCCCTGAATGGCACAACCACTTTCATGTTGTAATGAGATTTTTTTGTTACTTGGTGAATATTAGCTTATAATTTAAATTACTGTATTTACTGGTGTATTTTACCCCCTTTTTACCAATTTTTATTGTACAAAAATGGAGAGAGGAAAATTATTCAAATAATTTAATTTCTGAAGATCATGGTTATTGTAAGAACAAAACCAATCAAAAATATTCATGAATAAACTACCTGTAACTATGTCAACATTATTTATTTGAAAGAAACCTACATTGCAATAAGAATACCTAGTAATATTAACATTACAATATCTAATAAGATATCTTCATTTCTACTTCTCTGCATCTTGAATTTCCCCTCAGTGTTACTGTTGTCCATAGCCAATTCCCCACTTATATAATGCTGCAAACTGCTACAACTCCTATACTCTGCAAGTCATTGCCATTAACTTTGTCACCATTCAGACTTCTTCCCCTCCAAGCAATGATCTTCAGAACTATCAAGAAAATTAGATTACTGAATCACCATTTTCTGAAGCTCTTCCCTATTATTACTTCATTAATCACAACTCATATGACCCAGATTCCATGAACAAATGAATTAATAATCAGAAAACAATCACTACAAATTTTCAAATGAAAATTTAAGAAGCTTCCTTTCTGAATATCTTAAGGAAGAGTAAAATTATGTGAATACTTAAAATTTTCATAAAGTGCAAACACGGACAAAAATATGTGGTGGTGGTGGGGAAATACATGAGTAAATACGGTATTTTATTTTTTTTTCATTTCTTTAATGATGTAATAATTACTTAATGAATACAAGTTAATGAGAATAGGTATTCTGGAACATGCTAGTCCTGTCTCTAATATTAGTGCATAAATTTCAGTGCAGTTTTTGATCAGCAAGTCACCTCATTTTTGAAAGTATCTGCTCTGATGTTTTATGAAGCTGAGAAATTTCCTTCAGAATCCGAAGAATGGAAAAAGAAACACGTTCTGTTCACTGTATGCAGAAAACAATGGTGCCAGGCTACTGACACATACAGATATAGTTGTAATTTAAGACATAAAACTGTCTTGGACCAGGAGTTCTTATATCCATTAGAAATTCCTACCAAAGCACCCTTTCCAATTAAGCTACCCTTTCTGCTTCAATGGCACAAAATGGAGGGCAAGCCATCTGAATGACACAAAGTGAATGACAGTGAAGGATACAAAAATTATGGAGCTGAGAAATAGCAGAAGGTGCACAGCACATATTTTCTAAATTTTAAGATTGCAGTTCAAATTTGTGCACTTTTACTGAAGTGAAACACATTAAATAGAAATTGAGAACAAAGTTAGGGAACCTGAACTTCTGCAGCTAGTCATTACCTCAGTTACAGGCAGGGTGGAAAAAAGAAAATGGCCTTGAAGTGCATATTATAAAGTAACAATCTAAATAATATCAGACTGAATTAACATTTTGAAGTTTTCTTTTACAATTTTAAGTTCTTAATAATTAATTATTTTAAAAATTACTCTCTAGATCCCCTCCCCCCCCAAAAAAAATTAGAAAAAGCAGTAGATCATGATGAAATAGGCCAAGGATATCATGGAGACAATGAAGAAAATATAAGAACAACATAAGAATGAATAATATCATTTATTACAGCAAAAGCAGTCCAGATCCATTAGATTAATAAGATACAAAGCCCCATAAGGCAGTAATTCATATGAAAATGTGATCTTGCATGGACGCACATAAACATCTAATGCTGACCTGTCAGAATTGGTGTAATTATGCAACTAGGTCAGCCGCATTCTATAATGGCAGGAGTCAGTGGCTGACTGTGGCCCTGATGTGTTCAATGGTATAGAGGACTAGCAATTAGGAAGGCCATGTAGTGAAGAAAGTCACAGCAGGTTACAGAATGTAATTGATAAAACATTGATTAATCAAAAGTAATGTGCAGAATGACTAAAAGAGAATAGGTATCAATACATTAGCACCTTACATAGTTTATGCCACAGAAGTTGCTGCTCCACAACATAGCTTTAGGTTAAGTAGCTTTGACCTAGTCACCTTCACAGATGGAAGCAGTCATCGTTCAGGCTAATGAAAACCTGTATCCAACATGAAAATAGTACATCTGTTTATTGATACAATCTTACACTAACATGATGCCACAGAAATTGTTGCCAAAGAGCCAGCCAGCACTAATAGTAGACATTCTAAGAAGTGCTGACAATGAATGCACTTTGTTTTCCATCAATCATCATCCTATGGTTTTACATAACAGCAGACATCCTGGAGATGTGGGAAGGTTCTGCCCAATGGTGAAAAAGCATAGCTATCAGTATGTTTGTGACAGCATGTATCATAGCTCGGCCCATACACTAAGTCGTCCTTTACCGCTCTGCTATTACCATCTACTTGCTGACAGATCTTGTATAGGAACTACTGTTGACATCTCTCAGTGTTTCACCACTCAAATTCTTGAGCTTGGCAATTTAGTGGCATTCCCAGAAGGTGATGATGTAAACAGATCTTCCTCGATAGCATGTGACTTGCCAGACAAGTTTTCGAAGGCATTCTTCATCACTATAACCAACAGCATCATCATGGAAATTGGTCCAAATCTGCATGGCTGCCAAGCATTAGACTTTCTGTATATGGTGGCTTGTGGTACACACACTCTGTATGCTAACTGACCTATCATGTTTAATGATGTGCACTACCTGGGTCTGTGATATTTGCATATAGTTGTTAGATTTCATTGCACCTTCGGGGTGCATGGATGTTTTCATCAGAGTCTATTTGAATGCAGATGATATAAATTTAGGAAGAATGAATTTTTTAAGTGAATTTACTTTTTTTCCTTCATTAATTACAGAATATCATTCAATGAATTACAAACCTTATATGATCAGAAAAATATTAGATTTTTGACAGAAAAATAAAAAATATAAATCACACCCAAAAGATGGAAATAAGACCCTGAAGGCAACAATGAAACAGATTATAGTGTATTACAAAATTAGACTAAAGCACCAGTAAGCATTTGCTGTGCTTTGCATTAAAGCACTAAAATTTCAAATATTTACATCAGTAAATAAAAATAAGACACATTTTAAATTTAGGGGGGAAGAACTCAAATATTTATATTACATTGCAATATTTTTAAATGCAAGCCCATTTCAGTTCAATTCTGCAGTAACTTAAAAAGATTATTAAAAGTACAGAGAAAATTCTGAAAGTTTTTCACATAGAAGTAGTTTGAACAATTTAAAAATACATAATATATTACAATTTAACACACGCTCACACTTTTAGATAAATGAAATCAATTAAATTCAGTACTTCATAGAAACACTGACATATAAAATATTTATCTTAACTCTTGATTAATTTACAGTAAGGCAATGAAAATCATTCATATTCTGCAACTGTATATATGTTCACTTCTCATGGAATTTAAATATAAAAAATACCTAAACAAAATTTGGCAAATCACTATTTACCTGCCTTCCTTTTAGAAATTGTGATCTTAGTCCAGAATTTAACAACGAAGTTAGATTATGATTTATATAAATTAAATAAAATTTTAGGAAATGTACATTACATATTTCATATCCCTGAGAGTGAAACCAAAATCTGAGAAATCATTGTGAACAGAAGCAACTGAAATTTTCTGCAATTCAAAATGCTATAGATAAAAAAAAAATAGAAAAGAGGAATATAGACACCTTTAGTTCTTATTAAGAATTTAGATATTGAAATTCCAGAAAAGACATTACTTTGCATTGGGGCCAGTCCTGGAAATTTCAATAACCAATTTTTAACAACTCTTAAAAAAAAAAAAACTAACACTGAAGTAATTAACAATAAATTAATGTTAATTTTATAGTAAAAATATGCTTTTAAGGAAGCCATGCAAAGGGTCTGTCAAAATGCACAGAATTTTTCGTTATGTTCCAGATTCACTCAGACCTAAAAAATTATCACCAGATTTGCAAGGCTATCATTCATTAATTTCATCAAAAAGCAAGCCTTTAACAATTGCCTTTCAACAAAAGTTTGCAAAGAAATTAATTCCAATTATCAAGACCTTGTAGTTACCTGTGGAAGTAAAGTGACTCTTAACAGGATGAAGTTTATACAGATTATTAAAGCTGATTTGTTTTAAATACGCAGAAATTTGATTTTGTTGACTTTTTTCACAATAAATTAAAGCTTTTAAAACATTATCATTTGTCAGACATTTTAGAAAAAACTGAATGATTTAAATGTCACATCAGGTCTTAATTTTAACATATTTATGTTAAAATATAAAGCTGAAAATTTTGTTAAAAAGTGAACATATGGAAAAGTATGGAGAAAAATAGATCCTTAAAAATAATTATAGCTATAGAGACTTTTATAATTACAAATAACTTTTTCAAAAACTTACTTCTAAAAGTTAAAACTGATCAGCTGAAGTGTCCAGAGACACAATTTAAAAAATAATTTCCTTTCAGATTTTGATATTGAAGGAAAAAAAAATTGGATTCATAAACCATACTCAACTCAAACGACAAATAACAACCATTTAGTTTTAAATGTCCAAGAAGAATTTACCGAATTATCGGTAAACTTGCGGTAAAAAATAATAATAATAATAAATAATAATGGGGGAAAAAAAGAGAGAGAGTTTTGGTTGTTGGATTTGAAAAGAATTTTCGACATTTTCTGAAATGGCTTTAAACAAACTTCTGACATTTTGTACTGAATATTTATATGCAACAATATTTTCAGCATTGATATTTACAAAATCAAATAACTGGTTAACTCTGCAAAACACTCTTCAGAAGAACACTCTTCTCTACATCCTGAAGTATCAAATACTCCTTCAAGGTTTAAAAAAGTCTTTATGCAAAAGTAAACAAATAGAACTAGTTTATTAATATGAATGTTAATTGTCTTTAGAATTGTGAACCTATATGTGTATGTTTTATCAAAAAATCATTTTTGAATAAATTTTCTTTGTAATTTGTTATCAACAAAAGTTTTAATTCCAAGTCCTAATTTATATAGCTTCAGAGCCAGTACTGCAAAAATATTTCCTTCAGAAAGGAAAAGTTTGAGAAATTCTGAGAACAAGCATATAGAAGTACACAGAATTCTTTAAATACTATTAAGTAAATAATGTTAAAAAATTTAAGAAAAACTTAACATGCCATTCCATAAGAAACAAATCATGTATGGATACCTTAGATTTCAATTTAATTGCAAAATTTAATTTTTCATTCATAATTCATTTTCAACTTTAATTATCCAATATATTTCTGAAATAACAATACCAATTACATGAAATAAACTTTACAGATAGAGATGAGAATTAAAAAAGACAAAAAATTTCTTGTATAAGAACAGTGTTTTTACAACAGAAATCCATGAGCTTCACACATTTAAAGAATGTAAATTTTGTGTACCACAAAAATGGCGTTTGACTTTTAATTCTATCTCCGAAATACATTAAAATACTCAGATAAATTTCACATTTCTACAGTTTTATTGTTGAGCTTTAAAATAGGTTTCGGATTTTTACCATGGGGAAACAATAAGGCAGAAATAAAATAGTACATTATGTTTCTTTTTTCCCTCTGTGTTCCCATATTTAGTTCTGAATCTACAGTGATGAGACTACACTTCCTAGATGTGTACAAACCCGCCACACACTAAACTTGGTACATCCAGAAGACTTCTTTCAAAATATTACAACCTCATGCAAGACAGGGATAAAAATATAAGTGATGTTTTATTAATTAGTTTTAAATTCTTTAATAATGTATAAGAAACATCAAAAACTACAAAACTTATCAGATTATAAATGTCTTAGCTTCCTTATACAAAGAAATTTATAATGAAAATTAAAATATCATGGGCTTTATTCTCAGAACCATTAATGTTGATAATGAGTTTTTTTATGCTGAATCAAATGTGCAGATTGACGAAATGTTTTTGCACACATATGGCAGGCAAAGGGTTTTTCACCAGTATGAATACGTACATGACGATGCATGTCTGCCTTGAACCGGAAACCTCTTCCACAGAGAAAACATTTAAATGGTTTAAGAACATCCTCTTGCACACTAATTACACCAAAAGAACCACTGTTTTCAAAATCAGCAGAATTAGATGGAGCTATGTTTGTGCTTACTCTGTCACAAAAAGGTTTAGAACCAGATTGAATTAGCACTTTTCCACTTGAGAATAGTATTTCAGATCCATACATGAAACTACCTAAGAAAAGCAAAAATTAAATAAAATATTTCAGCATTATACAGTGCATATAAATTCCAGAATTAATGCCAAAAGAAATATTTATGCAATATAAGGAATAGTGCAAATACTTCAATTATCATAATAATTCAACTCTTTTTTTTTTTTTTTAAATCTACATACAGCATTCAGAATAAGTCTGAAGAATATCAAATTTTTAATTTTTGCTAATATTAACAAATAAATTACGCATAATTTCAGTTAGCTTATAACTTTGAATACTTCAAATTACTATATAGCAAATTCAGAACAAAATTTTAAGATTTTTTTGAAGTATTCACATTGCAAGGGAGAAATTTATTACCAGTTTGTGATTTTCTAGGTTTGCTTTCACTTTTTTGCAGAAACTGCTAATTACAAATTATTTACATTCAATTAAAAGAATAAAATATAAGCTAAATATGCCTTTAAATATAATAAAAAAAAAAAAGAGAGAAATCTTTTTGGTTCATGGTTGCATGTGAGAAAACTTCTTTTTCATATATGAAAAAAGTATTCTAAACTTCTTCAGAGTTAAAAAGTCAGGTGATATATAAAAACAATTAATGCTTCTTCATAGTTTTGATACATAAACAATGTGCTAATAAAACTATATATTATAAATATACCTCAACATGCAATAATAAAAATGAAATTTATCTGAGTACATTTCTTTATCAGATCTATTATTCGTTACATAATAAAAAAACTGGTAATACTCACAAGCAAGGATATTTTTTAAGCAACACCAGATTTATTAGAATGCACATTTTTGCTTTTGAATGATTTCTGTAAATATGCAGTTTCTGGCTTTAAAAAATTATAAAATTTATTATTTTTCTTGATAAATTTTTCAAAAAATATTTAGAGTTAATTTATACATTATTTTTTTAAACCTCTGAAAATAAATGAAGCAGTATCACTCGCCAAAACTTATTTATTACTTTTTCAGTGACAATAATTAAATAATGAAAAATCACCATTTTGCAAGTTTAAGTAACATTTATTTTGATTATAAAAAATATTAGTTTATTTTATGACTAGAATGTAATAAATGTGATCAATAATTTTTTGAAATACACAAATAAATCTTTAAAGATGACACGACACACATACAGACTGATTAATAACTGAAAAATACTGACATTTAAAAATTAATAAAAGCATTAGGCTGTAACAATGATACGGGGGGAAAAAAACTTTGACTACAGCAAACTTTTATTCTTTCATTATTAAGTTCACATAGCATTGCAAAAGAATACGATAAAAGTAACAATTCTCACATAATTTACTTTCAGCAAAGATTTCCTAAATCTACAGAAAAAAGCAATTAAACAGTTTTTTCATATTACCTGTAAGATCCACCAACAGATAAAACAACACAAAAACTACATTTACAGGAAAGGAAATTTCTCCATACTTCTGTAGCAACAAATTTGAAATTTACTCGGAAGAACAACAATAAAACTTCACAATAATTAATCACATAAGGGAGGGGGAACCACTGAAGGGATCAATAGGTGCTAAAATCATATTTTCTTCTGATAATACAATACTGATAAAATGAAATACTGATTTCTTAGAAATATGTAAACAAAACAATTTACTTTCAACAAGAAAGTAAATTGTTTTGTTTACATATTTCTAAGAAAATACTAGGAAGTCTTACAGTATAAAATTAGAAATATAAATTGCAAATATTGTGCTAATGAAGCTCAATAGTTGGGTACATGTTGGATTTGAAAATTTTGCTAAATATAATAAACAGCTAATATACTAAGAAATATATTTTAAAACATAAGCTTGCAATTATGATACAAAAATATACGTCTTAAATTAGTACTTAATTTAAGTCTACTTTAACATTTAAATTATGATTTAAAAAGTGAAGTAGTGAATTTAAAAAGTGAAATGTATTTTGAAGTACAGTCTGTAGAATATTATAAAAGTGAAAGGAATTAGGTGGTATTTTTGTATATAATATGTAATGATATTGGATTTTATTTTTAAAAAAAAATATTAAACAAACCTTTTTTAAAATCTTTTTGGAGCATTTTGTCACAAATATGTTACAAAAATATAATAGAAGAACTTAAATAATTAATAGGATAAATGTTAAAAAAATTATAAAAGATATTTTTAATACATTTCATTTAAATGGAATTCTTTATATGAATTTCAAGGCACTGAAAACATAATAAATGCATGCTTTATAATATACACAAATCAAAATAAATCTGGCATGATTTTATTAAAACAACTGTTAATAGACAATTCAATAACTCAGCAGGTTTGAAAATTATCAATCAACTATTCCCAGAAAGTGCTTTGAATAAACAGTGAATAAATTAAAAAAACTTATACATAGATATTCAGTATCAGAGCATATAATTATTACACAAACCAAATTATTTATTGGTTTATTTTTATTAAAGTTGCTACCATACAACACTTCTAGCAATATTCAAAAGTTATATACAAAATTGTGAATTAAATTTATCAATTTCGGCAACTAAAAACAGTGGCTGTTTTAAACAAATACTTAAAAAATATATATAAAAAAAGATTAAGTACTTCAGTTTGACTTAACTAAAATACTTTGTCAGATACATTAAGATTTTTACCAGCTATTTTAATTAACATTTCCCACTCCTCCATCAGACTTAGAAAGATACTTTGAATTTTTTTTTTATTTAATTACATAAACCTTTAAGGTGTAACAAATTTGAAAAAGGATAATTTGCTAAGTATTGAAAAAAGTTAATTTGTTAGGCACCTTTCAATGAAAATATATAGTTGTTTTAACTCAAATATTACATTAACATACTCAACATTCTTTTAGATCAGTGATGGCCAAATGAAAGCAAATGGAATTTATTTAATACAGCCCTTCTCTTTCTCTAATACCAATTAATTATTTCAATAACACTCCTTCAGTACCAGTTTTCATTTGCACATTTGAATGTTTGCAAAATGTCTGTCACATTAGTCAGATCTCTCACGGGTCTAACATTGCAATGCAGTACGAAAACTATGAAAAGAAGGTTCACATTCCTGTCTATTTAAAGCAATTTAGACAGAATTCTAGTGTTCTTACACAAAGAATCTCATTCTTAGTGCTGTTAAAGCAAAAATTTAGAACATATGAAAACAGAAGAGAAACACACCAAGTGAAACATAAAATTAGCAACACAACCGAGTTTGACGCAGATTCAGCCAAATCTCAATTGATTTCGAGGGCAAACTGGTACACGTCCCTCTTCATTAGCAGCGAAGAAATCTGAAGACTGGACAGCAGTGAATGGGCACAGTGGTCGTATTTATACTCCACAGTAAAACAAACAAAAAGGTAGTGCCATCTTCAGTAAAAATAGTAATGAAATTGAAAAATGAAGTTAACAGAATTTTAAAAGCATTAGGAAGGACAGGATTAGACTTAAAAGTCATTAACTAAACAAGATAAATCTTTGTGAATGTGAAAGCTTCAAGAAAATCCAATTCACCAATTGAAGAAACTTTTTGAATAATTTTTATAGACCCAAAGTTAAAATTATGATCAAATTTCCAACAACGATTAGTTATCGAAGTGTTAATTTAGTCTTTTCAAACATAAGATTCGTGTTTCCTGATACAAAATGTTAATTCTTGGGGAACTTGTAGCATATCATGTCAGTGTGATTTGAGATACATTATACAAACTAAAAGAGCATAAAGTTTCGCATCAGAGAACACAAATCTTATGTCCAAAAAGGGAAAATTAACAACTCTTCGATAGCTAATCACTATTCAAAATTTTTTCATAATTTTGACTTTGGGCCTGTAAAAATTATCCGAAAAGCTTCTTCAATTGGTGAATTGGATTTTCTTGAAGCTTTTCACATTCACAAAGATTTATCTTGTTTAGTTAATGACTTGAGCCTAATCTTGTTCTTTCTAACGCTTTTAAAATTCTATTAACTTAATTCTGCAGTTTCATTACTATTTTTACTCACAGATTGCACTACCTTCTCATTTGCTTTTCTGTGGAGTATAAATACGATCATTGTGCCCACTGCTTTTTCAGTCTTCTTTATTGCTGATGAAAAGGGACCTGTACCTGTTTGCTCTCGAAATCAATTGAATCTTGACTGAATTTGTGCCAAACTCAGGTTGGTTGCATTGCTGATTTTGTATTTACACCATATGTCTATCTTCTGATACTTTTGCAATTGATGAATGATTGCAATAGATATACAGCTTATGATTTCTTCAAAATCAAATATTACATGGATTTAACCTTAAAACTGAACTTTATTTCAAAGCACCGGAGATAAAATTAAAGAAATTTGTCTCCATAATAAATGACATATTAATCATTAAAAAAAAAGTAATTTAATCATTACTATCAAATAAAGCTAAAACTTTAATTTTAGAAACTGAAGTATTTCTTTATTTGCTTTTGGAACACGAAAAATTATAAACAAAAAAGTTTCAAAATATTATTAAAAAGTTCATAATTTTAATTTCAAAAAAGAAGTGTATGTGTGCTTATATGTAAGATAAAAAATATGTAAATAAATTTTCTAATTCGAATCTGCAATAGCACCCTCTAATTTAATTTAGATATTTCTCTTCTCCATCCTTTTCAAAATGAAGAATAATATAGCTAATTTGGAAAATTAGAATCATTTTTAAACAGGATTTCATACTGGATACTGTACCTATTTCTCACTTCTCCTGCTAACACTTGGTCTCTTTGTAATGGTACTGATTTATCCTCCAAAAACAAGCACTATTGCACTCAATTACTTATGTTGACTTCTTGAAAGGCTTAGTCAATTAAATGAAAAGTAAAAATTTAAATCTCCTTCAGGTGAAAATTTGTTCTTCATTACATATCTGCATCTATCGGGTTTTAATGAAAATTTTAAAGAAAGTAATGAAAAATATCTGCATCTATTGAGTTTTAATAAAAGTGCATCTATCGAGTTTTAATGATGCACGGACCAAATTCTGAAGCAGATCATCACTTGTGATGAAAAGTGGATTTACTTCAACAACACAGGCCAAAAAGGGGATTGATCAGCACCCAGTAAGTCCGTTGGCAGTGTCGCAAAGCACAATTTAACTGACAAAAAGACCATGCTTTATATCTGGTCGAATTGCTGTGGAAAAGTATCCACAAAGAGTATCTGGAAAAAGTAACACCCTTGACAGTAAAGTGTACAGCAAAATACTAGTCTGCAATGACAATGTTATCAAGGAAAAATGTTGAACTGAGCTACGGGAAGAAAAGGTAATATTTCATCAAGATAATGCAAGACTACATGTGTCTTCATTTACCAGCTGGACTCTATATGAACTGAATGGGATCTTTTGCCACAACCATCATATAGCCGCTACATCATTCTTTCTGACTTCTTTTTCACACATGCAGCCACATCTTGTTGTTGCTATCTTCTATTCTGCACAGGACATCCGAAATGAAATTGATCTGTTTTTGGACTCATGGCCATCAAGTCTCTGGGCCGAAGGCTTTGAAAAACAACCGAAACGTTGACAGAAAATCATAGATTTGGATGGCGATCATTAGCCGCACTGAAGATACTGCTTTCATGTTTTTTTTTTTCCTAACTTTATTAAGAACTTTTTTGGGGAAAAATTTCGTTACAATCAGCTATTTTTAACAACTTTTCTAAATTATTATGCACACACACACACATATACATGCAATAGAATAATGGGAGAGAATAGCTGTTTAACGTGAGGTGTTTATTTGCATCATGATTAATTGGAGAGGCTTTTATGCGTAGATAAAATTACGGACATAAATTCAATATAGTTTTACTTCATAATAAAGCAAGCCTTGATAAGCATAAATGTGTTCACAGTTCATGATTATGGGTGCACTATGCAGAACAGAATTCCATAGAGCTTATATTTTTTTAGACAAAGGATGAAGCGGAGCAGCAAACTATGCATGGCTAGCAGCAGCAAAGCAGGAAAAGCAGGAAAATAGGTGCACAATTACTAGTAGTGATATTTATAGACTTGGTCTGAAAGATGCAGACCAGAACGTTACTATAAACAATTTCTACTTTTAGGACAAAAAGGGAAGATAGGCAAATTAAAATGGGGAATTAAAAAGATAATTGCCAAATTAAAGTTCATAATTTTCTTTCTTATTTTATACCTTACAAACATGATCTTATTTTTGATGAAGATGAAAACAGAAAGGTCAGAAATCTACAATCTAGGCACACTGTGAAAAAAAAAGGGGGGGGGGTCAGTTCTATATCTCTCGTTCTACTGGGCCGATTGATGAAATTCAACTTGCATTTTTCATGTCTCAAAAGCGTGACTTAGGATGTGTATTAGATTTATATATAGCATTGATCTAATATAGATATTCTGACACAAAATCAGACTTTTTATGAAAGGACATGATAATTTTTTTCCTATATTTCGATTTTAAGACTCAAATTGAGCAAAACTGCCAAGTTTTGTAAAAATCACACGAGTAGATTTAAAAATTTTAGCTCCTGAATGTTAATTGAATTTGATATATATTTATTAATATATCTTTTCTTTTTAAATTAAACTTACTTGATTCATTCTTCCAGAATTCAAAAATTTAGGCTTAATCCAAATATAATTTGCACATTTTTTATGATTTATTTTTAAAATTTGTATTTTTAAATATTTATTATAAATTTTTCGAAATTTTTTTTTGTATTATAACCTATAAAATCTTTAACATCGTCTTAAAGTAGATGCATTTCTAGGTACACCTTCAAAAAACTAGAGTTTTTTATTCAAAATTTTCTAAGATAGACATGAATTTACATATTGGAGTATTTAGAAATTTGACATATTTGTTATAAGCTATAATAATGCCAAATATGTGGTTTACGCACTTCGTTAAAATTGCTTGAAAGTATGAATGATTGACTTTTTTCCGCTCATGTACAATGAAAAAATTTGATGTGTAGATCATATGACCTTGTACGGAATATTAAATTATATGCATTTTTTCTTGCATTTCATTTAAACTTATTGTATTGAATTAAATCTACTTCGTCGATAGCACATAAACCACAACAGAATAAATGCGACACTCTGGTGCTAGGTTCACTTAACAGCGTTACATTTTATAACTCAGAATGCAGAAAAATTACATCATCTGAAGAATCATTTAATCATTGCCACATGTTCTATTCCAATACTATGCCACATGTTCTATTCCAATACTATAATAAAGCTACAATGATGTGTAAAAGAAATTTAAAAAAACAAAAAACAAAAAAAAAAAAGAAACAATTTTTTTGCAGATGATTCAGCATTTCTCATTTAATTAATTCAGTTCTCACTTTGCGAGAAGGCAAAAATACATAAAATATTTGTATTAAAAATTATAAAGTACATCTTAAAGATTTATTTCCTTGGATAACTTCCAGAATGGATTAAGCATGAATCAATTCGCAATAATAAAAGAAGGTTTTATCTTTATGTTGCAAAGCTTAGTTTCTCTAGATTGGCAACAAATCCCCAATTCTCCCAAGTTTCAAATGTAAACAAATATGGCTACCATGAGAAAAATGATTAGGTTTACCCACTCTTAAACAACTTTTAAATTGTTGATAATTCTACAAATATTGCATGCAGATTTATTAAACACATAAACCTTAAACAGAAGATAAGAACAACATAATTCAATTATTTTTAAAGCAAAAAATGTGCAATTTACCAACATATAAGAATAAAAAAATGGAGCTCACTGGACAGAGTAACAGAGTGGGTGTGTATATATATATACATCTTTTTGTTCCTCCTGACTGCAACCAAAATGGGAGGGGCACATCTACATGTTATAGCAGTCTTATATACAAAATTTCAACGTTCTGATTCTACTCTTTTCTGAGTTATGCAAGATACTTTATTGATACATACATACATACACACAGACACCATGAAAACATCTTTTCTGAATTCATTTTAAATCAGTTTTATAATTTGTTTGAGAAAATAAGAGTCCTTTACTTTGTCCTTACGTACAGATCTTATGTAAAAACATCGTTAAATTGCCTTCAATAGCGGCCAAAATGGATATTTTCGTTGAAATATGGTACCTGGAATTTTTTATGATTACAATACTTCTTTCACTTCATACAAGGAAGTAAAAAGGAAAGGAAAATAGGTTGCTATAAATTTTTTGTATTTCTCCGTAAATTTCGTACCAAACTGTACAAAATTTAATATTTAGGCATAATTTGAGTCATAGAATCGAAATATGGAAAAAAAATGGCATATCATTTCAGAAGTCTGCTTTTGTGTTAAAATACCTATATTAGAACAATGCTTTACATAAATTTAATATATATCCTAAGTTTCGCTTTCGAGACATGAAAAATGCAATTTGAATTTCGCCAACTGGCCCAGTAGAATGGGAGATATAGAACTTCCCATATTTTTTTTGTGCAGTATACATATAAATGGCATTATAAAAGGCCTTTTGTTAATTTTATTAATCATATAAGGATTAATACTACTTGTATTAGAAAATGCTTAAAGTGCAAACTATTTTTAGATTATTCATGTTACAATTCAGACAAGGAATGCACTTTTCTAACATAGAATGTAAATAATAAATGTTATATACCCTTTCAACTCATAATGATTCCCATGGTTGCAAATTTACCTGGACACAAAATTTACTTTACATGGAGTATAACATTATTACTTGATTTTAGGAATTAAATTTTGTAAGTCCAGCTTTTTAATGAAAAATTTTACAATTTTCTCAAATTTTAATTGGCCATCACTGGTCTAGATTCATGAATTATTTGACAATACGTTTTGAAGAACCAGTCAGAGAAGTGAAAGCATTCTGATAAAGACGTTGGTAAAAATGATGTAAGACAAAACAACCATGATTCTGTACATCTAATAGCAAAACAAAATCTGACAATCAGATGTAAGCTAACAAATCAATATTTAATTTTTCACCTTGGAAAAATTAAAAAATACAATTAGAACATTAATCTGGAAATTTTTAAAAACATAATTGGATTATATTAAAAGAAAACATATTGCATATTATTATCTTACACCAAATTAATATAGAAGAAAAAAATTTCTTTATACTATTTACAAAGAACATAAAATTATAAAACTGGAGCAAATATCATTTACAACAAAAGACACTAGTGACGAAACTACATGCCTTGATATTCTGCTAAAGGATGATGGGTTCTTTTATGCTGAGTTAGATTACTCTGTTGCCGAAATTTTTTATTACATACATCACAATGAAAAGGTAGCTCACCAGTATGAATTCTCACATGCCTTTGAAGATTAACTTTTTGTGTAAAAGCCTTACCACAGACTGTACATTTAAATGGCCGCCTTGCAGATTGTACATAATTAGGTGGCAAAGCATCATGTAACTGTTTTGAACTGTAAGTGTAATAACCTTGTTGGAAAACTTCAAATGAAGTGGCAGTCTGTTCTCTAAATCCATAGCGAACTTCCGACGAAAGCGCAGTAGAAACTATATTCTTAACTGTGCTCAGATTATCTGTAAAACAGAAATTGCAACTTTAGTTAAATCCAAAAGAGTTTTGTGTTAAACTACAAATGAAAATTTTTTAATTAAGAAAACAAATACAAAACTCTTGTTTCATGAAGTATTTCATGAGGCTTACAGATATAAGTAAATAACTCATAATACAAGGAGATACACTTCAACAATAAAAACATAAACAAATATAAAATATATGATCCTTTTTGTTATGAAATTTACAAAAATTAAAATGTTGTGCACAAAAAAATAAAACACAGTAAGAACTTCGACAATTTATTTATTGCTTAGTGTTTAATAAATAATCAAATAAATTCTGATTGTTTGAAAGTTTTAGTAACAGATAACATATTAAATTTCAATAATTTAATTTTTCAAAACATAACTTTACACAAAGAACTGTGAAGATTATACATTGGTAACTTTTAAAAGGTATTAGCAACAATTAAACCTTTTTATGCTAAGTTAAAAAAATCTGAAAACATTCACTTTTGTCTACTTTAAAAATTTGGACATAATACGATAATTTTCTTCCTGTACAGTTACGAATAAATTTTGCAATATATGAATTCATTTATTGAACAATAAAATGTTGTTACAGATAAAAAGTTTAAAATAAGGTGAGTAAGCATTTAAATAAGTATAAAAAAATAATAAGCCATGTATACAATATTACAATGATGCATTTCTTATTAGTCATTTCTTTAAAAGTGGAACTGATTTTATAAATCTGTAATCTCATCTTTAATACAATGTGATCAATTATACTTTAGTAATAAAAATTTCATTAGACAATACATTCTGGAAAAGCAGTTTGAGAAGTACAATCATATGATAAAGCTGTTAGTAACAAATGTCGAAGATAAAACATTATGGTCAGTATAAATAACACCAAAGCAAAATCTGATATTCAGGATGTCAGCTAATAATACAATGCTTAATCACTCACTTTGGAAAACTTAAATACGATTGGAATTTTAACAATTTGAGTGCAATGTATAATATATATATATATATATATATATTCATGGCATAGTTTATATAACATAAATTTATTATAAATTATTAACTAACCAATTTTGCTCTGAAACATATCCTTAAAATACTCAGAAATGTACTTTAAATCTTCAAGATAAGAAAAAGGTTGAATAAGTCTACATAAAAAATATTAATTGGAAAATAGTAAATTATCCTCATCACAAGAATTTGTTTTAATACAGTAACACATTCTTACTTCAATAAAAATATTTTCTAGTAGTTAGAGGAAAATATACCTTCTTCAACAGATCATTTAATCACTGAAAATTAATGAAGCAAAAGATAATAAAAATAAGATTAATTAAATTTATGAATCCATATGGGTAAAAAAGGCAATAAAATGTAATGAAAAATTAGACAAATATCAGTCTTGGATTGGTGTTGATTTTATAAATAATTTTATAGATTTTGAGCATCAAGTTAGAAACCATCAAACAACAATGTCATTCTTCAGTACTTTTTGGTTAACATGTCATAAATCAAACTAACTAAAGATAGGACTGGCAACATAACAATAGATACCAACTTCATAAAAAGAATGGCTGTTTATATGCTGGCTGTCTATATATATGTTCCAAAGTAAATGCAAAAAATACAACCTTCATTATCACTTGCAGAGTGATTCATTACTAACTGCAGATGATAGAATCCTACTAGTGTGAATATCAGAAGTAAATAGCCCAAATAACTATTGAAAAAGGAATATGCAGTGTGTTTTCAGTGCTGTAGCAATAAAAAAATACAATTCTATTTAGTGGTTTTCCAAACAGTTGTCCAGGATGGATGATACCTTAGTTTCGAGGAGAATTTTTAAGTCTCTTTGTCATTTAGCAACTGCCAAACCATGCAATCCCTGCACAACTGTAGCTAGGGTTTTCAGCACCCAGAGGCAACGGAAGATTTTGCATTACTTTTATCAAAAAAGAATAGTTTTCAATTTCATGATAATCAACTGATATTATAAATGAATTTTTCAGATGGCAAATTTCTACTCTTGAAGATATTTGCAATGGAAATAAAAATAGAAGGGTGATTTTTAATAAAAGGCAAATCCTATATGCAAATGAAGCTCAAAACTATTTGTAACTGAAAGCACCAAGAATAAATGATGACACTATAACAGTGATTCTCAACCTATTTTGCCCATGCACCCCTTCACCATTGCTAGACGATCATTCTCCCCCTTCTTTCTAAATATTGAAACTTACAGGAGTTTTATCAATCCTTTGGAGATTTGCTGCAAAACTGCTAAAAGCAATCCTTCTCAAAGCAATTGTCCCAAAATCTCCATCAAATGAAAAACCTGCTTATAAAAAGGTTTACTGATTTTTTTTTTAACAAACACATAGTTGAAACACAAACAATTCTTACAACAAAAATTCATTGTTTTTCCCTCTTCAAATTCACTAAACAGCACCAAGGTGGTTGCACCAATACGTAAGTACCTAAATTTCCTTCTAATGAAGGTAGATATCGCTTTGTAAAAAGACACAACTTTTTGACTGATATCAATACAAAACAAATTTGTGTTTTTATAAATACCAGTATGCACATCTTTACCTTTTTTTTTAAATTTTTATATAAATTAAAAATTATAACCACTACACATTAAAAGTAATAAATCTATATATGATTGGCACAACTATCTAGACATATCTGTCTCATCACATACATTGCTGTTAAAAAATTTTTAACAAATTTCTCAACTTTTCTATAAAATACTAATTAATTAAATGATTTCAATTATAAAATTTAGTTTAAGCCCAACTATTCGGCATTTAACTAGATGGAAAATTTTCAAATTTAAAAAGCCTTTTTTTTAAAAGTAAAATGGAGGAAAGAAGAGATTAGTAAATCCGTTATAATGCATGAACAGATCTATGATTAGAATCAAATAAAAATCATTGCCCGCCAAAAGTGCGATTAAGTGCCAATAAAGGATAAGCATGACTAATGCTTTAGCTTTATGTAAACCCGATCAATTTTCAATAAGTCGGTACAATTTTTGTAAATAAATGATGCTAGTAATGTTTTTTAATTACATTTTGAAAAAATAATTTAAATTTGAGATTTATCTTCGACGAAATAGCACGCAAAAGAGTATTTCAAATTTAAGTAAGCCTGGCATCAAGAAAAGTGTGACTTTTGTAAAAATGGATAAACAACTATGCCACAAGCAAAAATTATGACACGAAATTTAAGTTTTTTTATATGTTATGTCGGTAATTTTTTCCTTCCAACTTCTTTGCAAGATCTTAGCCAATTCTCATGGTTGATGGAATTTCATAATTGGGAATGCCCCATTTCTTTCGACATCTTTACATAATTTAAATGCAGGTGTTTGATATTCAAGTTGATATTGAATAAAATAATTTTATACATGAAATTTTTTCTTCTATTCATTTGGCTTTTGTATCGCGAACTGCATTGTTTTTCTCCCACTTAATTAACTGAAATTTGCCATTTCCTAAACTTTTACTATACAACAGAAATTTGAGATACACATAGAACATTTTTTCTAGTGCCCAATTTCTCAGCCATCTCTGGTACATTATAGCAGCAGAATATACATCATAATAAAAGTGAGAGAGAGATTAAAAGACGTATTTCTTTTCAAAAAAAAAAAAAAACATATTGGTAAATGTTTTCTTGTTTTCTTAGGAACAAACATGCCTTTCTATATGAAAAGGATGTCCATGGTGAAAGAATAGTCCTAATCTAGCTCATGCATGTCGTAAAAGTTGACTAAAATGGTTACCTAGTGTCTGGGGGTATAGCTGGGCACCCCTGCCCCCAGGGGGTTTAGAAATTTGGAGGCCCGACTCTCCAGGTTGGGGGGTGAGTGCAAGGCCAATCCCGTTGCCTCATACAAACTTCCAATTCCGAAATCTCAAAAGGAATCTTCTGAACTGAGACATTCCCGACGACCTGACTTTAAATTGGATCCAAGATTTGGGACCGGAACATAAGGACTTTATATAAAGGCGCAGCTTTATGTAAAGTGTTGAAAATGCTTACTGATGTTTTTATTGAGTATAAATTAAATATACTGGCCATCCAAGAAATGAGATAGACTGGCAATGGAGTGATTGATAAACATAATTGCAGTGTTTATTTTAGCCGCCACGATGAAATATATCAGTTTGGAATTGGTTTTATTGTTGGTAAACAAATTAGAGATAGAATCATCGAATTTAAGCATGTGAATGAGAGGATTGGTAGGCTATGTATCAAGGGTAAGGCACATAATATTTTACTTATCTGTGCCCATGCCCCCACTGAGGATAAGGGGGATGAGGAAAAGGACAAATTTTATGACCTTCTTGATAAGACCAGGGCTGTGGAGTCAAGAGTCAGAATCGGAGTTAGCAGATTTTGGGGTAAAAGGAGATGGAGCTGGAATCACTAAAAACACGTTGACTCTTGACTCCAGTTTTTGTAGGACAGTTTGAATTTGAAATTAAATTAAAGTGAATTGAAAAAAAAATTAATGAAAAACTGAGTTTTTATTTATAGACGATATACATTAATAAAAAGTTATTTTCCATTTTTTGACATATTAATAAATAAATATAAGGGAGGAGGATGGATGTGATAATTGCCATTATTGATTAAACTGATTCATTTAGTTAAAAATCTGATTGGAAAATTTAGGTAAGCAGCAATAGCAGCAAGAATACCAAAATGATGCCAACCTTCGGAAGTGAGCAGGAAAAGGAGCAATTATTGATCACACAAAGCGATGGGGAAGTACATATTTGATGATATACAGGTTGTTAGAATTAAGAACGATTTTTAGAAGATGTAGATAATCCTAATATTCCAGTCACAGAAAGACTGTGGAATGATTTTGCAGAATTGGAAACTCTTCTTTCTACACCATATATAGCCACAAAAAAGTTACAATCTGAAGAATTAATAGGGGGCAAGAATGCAAGAATGTGATGTTTGTTCTTTCTGAAATGGAGGGCTTATTGCAGAAGGAATCATTTCCCCCAATGAAAAAGAGAAACTATTTGCTAGACAATGAGATCTTACTGGGTTCAATATATGTAGATCCAAAACACAGAATTTTGTTGGATGATGAACAAATTAAAAGGCAAAGAAAGCCCTCTATGAACTTTCATTAAGAATGAAATTATTCTCAGTGGTAGATATTATGGCTCACAACCTGGAAAGATTATAAGTGTCAGACACATGATATTAAAAAGCAGGCTACATTCAAATTCACACATTAATTATATGCAATCAAAAGTTTAAAACAAGAGCAGGCATATAAAATTAAAAAAGGTAATAAAAATGATGACAGTTAAGATGAAGTAACTCATAAATCGGGTTATGATATAAGATGTGATGATTGTGCGAGATCATAAAATATAAGATACAATACAATTTAGAACATTAAAATTCCCAGACACAGAAGAAGAAAATCAAATTGAATAAAAAAAACCACTCTCCTTGAGATACTGAAATAAATTACATCCTCCTTCCCAATTATACGCTCAAGAGGCAAGTTAAGAGTTCTTAAAATATTTTGCAGTGAGAGCAAACAGGTTCACTCTCGGCCTTCAAAAGGTAAATAAGTGTGACTCAAGAGTGACCAGTACGAAGACCGGTTAGAATGACATCCTCCCTTCTGTTTTCTACACAGGTCGAGTCTTCAACTATAGGTTTCATGCTTTTAAGCTTATTGTATACCTGAGCATCCCATAGCAGTTGCCATTTCTCTAGGACTTTTCTTTTGATAACCCTTTTAATATCTGTCGAACGAACATGCTGGCTGCACAGATCGACAGCAGATTTAGCTGTGATATCTGCGCGCTCATTTCCTTTGATCCCAACATGACTAGGAACCCAGGAATACAAACCTTGATATCCTCACAACTGTAAGCTTAGATTTAATTTTAGAACTTCAACAACTGCAAGACTATGAGTGTTGGAAAAAGTTTCTAAAGCTTCCAATGCTTAAATATAAAGTCTGTATAAATTATCAACTTTTTCTGGCATAGTTTTTTTATATGTGAAAAAATGCATAATATATAGCAGTCAGCTCAGATGTCAAGACTGAGCAAGCGTCTGCCCTCCATATGGTCACCCATCACAAATGCTGCTCCCACATGGCAAGCTGTCTTTGACCCATCTGTATATATGGGAACATGACCACTATATTCATGTCTGTGCTCAAAGAAGAGTTGTTTATATACAATCTCGCAAGTGCTCCACTTATTGTGATGGTGGAAAATATGAAGGAGTTTGATTCCTGTATGCTCCCAAGGTGGGATTTCAAAATGCTGTACTGCTTGGGTGGACACATCAGACATGGAATGCTCTTCGATCAAAGAGCGAGCTCTTAATGAAAAGGAAGGAACGCAGGATGGTCGTGATTCAAACAGATCACACATGTCATCAAGCAAATGTAACTTACTCGGATGGTCAGGTTGAGACAATACATTAAAATACTGTAGAAGGGACAACTGCTCTCGTTTCAAATGGAGAGTGGTTAGAAGCAGTAGACATACAGACTCTATACTGGAGATGTTCTGAAGGCTCCAGAACTAATCCGTAGAGCCTGATGATGAGCAGGATCTCGTTTTAGTAAAACAGAAGGATGGGCTGATCCATAAACTACTGAGTCATAATCTATCCTTCAGCAGACCAGCGCTCCGTAGATATCAAGCAGTGAGCTATGCTCTGCTCCCCAGGACATGTTCGCCAGGACTTTTAAAAGATTAAGCACTTTGTAACATTTCTTCCTCAAGTACATTATATATGGCATGAAGGTTAATTTTGAATCAAATATCACACCTAAAAACTTCACTTCTCGTACAAAAGGAATTAATGATCCTTCAAATGGAACTTCAGGCTCAGGATGGAGATTTCTCTTCCTGCAAAAGTGCACGCAAACCGTCTTCCCTTTTGAAAATATAAAGCCATGTTTATTTGGCCATTTCTCAATTTTGTTAAGAGCGATTTGCAATTGTCTCTCTAAGTATCTCATATCAGAACCTTGACAACTTATTTGGAGATCGTCAACATACAATGATCCTAAAATGGTAGGAGGAAGCTCATTCAAAACAGAATTTATTCTTAAGATAAAAAGGGTGACACTAAGCTCAGAGCCTTGAGGCACACCCTCTTCTTGATAGAAAGTATCTGAAAACACAGAGCCAATTCTTACTTGAAATGCCCTAGCCTTCAAAATGTTCTGTATAAAAACTGCCAGACTCCCACGTATGCCATTGACGTAAAGGTCACTTAAGATGCCATATCTCTATGCCTTATCATAAGCTTTTTGGATGTCAAAAAATATTGAAACTAAGTGGTTCCTTTTGACAAAGGCTTTATGAATGGAGGTTTCCAAAAGTAGTAAATTATCCACTGTTGTTTTTCCTTTACGGAAACCTCTCTGATAAGGTGAGACTACATTTTTTTTCCCAGGAAATAGACTAAGCGAAGATTTACCATATTTTCAAACAGTTTGCAAATACAGCTCGTTAGAGCAATTGGCCGATAGTTCAAGGGATTCTTCGGGCCTTTTACTGGCTTACCTATACGAATGATGACAGTTTTCTTCCATGAGTTTAGGAACACATGCTCTTTCCATACTCGATTGTACAGAGCGAGAAGGTTCGTCAACGACTTGCAAGAAAGATGTTTCAGCATTTCGTAACTGACACCATCCGGACCCGGGCTAAACTTATGTGTGTCTGACAAGGCTCTCTTCAGCTCTAGCATAGTAAAACAGTTCTGAATTGGAAGTAGTGAACGTAGTGGGAGTTTTCTCTGCCCAACGCTTGACAGAAAGAAACGCTGGTGAATAATTATTGCCACTGGAAGTGGCCACAAACGTCTCACCAATAGTATTCGCAATTTCTTCAGTGTTGCTAAATACTGGGCCATCTTTTTCCAGGATGGAAAGTGTGTGGTCTTTGTATAATCCACATGCTTTCTTAACCCTTTCCCATATTTGTTTACTTGGCGTAGAAGATATTATTCCAGACACATAGGCTATCCATGAATCTCTCTGGCTCCGACATCGTACTTTTCTTACATTTGCTTTTTTAAAGGCTATTAGATTTGACAAAGTGGGGCATCTACGAAAAATGCCCCAAGCCTTGAATGAATAATGAATGTCTCGGC
>KK115093.1:218531-238052 GCA_000611955.2 Stegodyphus mimosarum | reverse complement strand
ATCAGCATTCATTATTCCACCATGGTTTTGAATATTTTGGTAGCTTATTTGATGACTTTGGGATAGAGATTTCAGCTGCTTGAAGAATTTTGTTGGTAACAGCCAGCACTGCTATTAGTACATTATTCACCCTTTGTTGTGTTATTGTGGCATTTGCACTGAATATATCCCAGTTGGCATGATCAAATATAAATTTTTTTGGTTGCTCAATAGGAGAGTTAGTGTCTTTTGCTAGAGATAAGAAGATGGGGAAATAATTGCTATTAAAGGGATGATTCCCCACACTGAATGTAAGAAGAGGCAAGAGGGCTGGTGAACAAATGGCAAGATTAAGCATATGGAATGATCTCGTCGGCTGTTGGAAGTAGGTTTTTGTCCTTGTTATTAACGAGGCAAAGAGAATGATCATCTATCATTTGCTCTATCTGTCACCCATGTGCATTGGTGTCACTACTTCCCCACATACGACTGTGACGGTTAAAATCTCCCAAAACTAGAAAAGGGGCAGGCAGCTGCTGTATAAGGTCATCTATCTGTTGCTGATCTACGTGCTCATTCGGTGGCAAATAGAGAGAACATATCGTTACTAGTGTTCTTATATTTATTTGAATTTCAGTAGCTTGGAGGTGTGTTGTCAGTGAGATTATGTTAGATGGGTAATTAAGTGAGAATAAAATAGCTACACCTCCAGAGGCTCGATTATTATTGGTGTATATCTTCGCAATTTCATTGAGCTTTCAGGTCTTGGGAATGTTTCCCGTATTGTCAAGCATGCTGGATGATGGATGTTGATCAGTTCTTTTATGTTATCAAGACTGTGGTGGAAGCCACGACAGTTCCAGGAAATGAGGCTGGCCATCAGGTATGCTTATTTTTTAAGTGCTCTTTTTTAGACTTGCGGGGAAGCAGTCTTTCGGAACATTCACTCTTTCTTCCACTTCCATCCCATCTGAGTCTTGTGAGTCGAAGCTCAGACTTTGCAGCGAGGTATTGCTAGAGCTTCTTAATTTTTCTGGTTTTTTATTTTGAGACTTTGTTTTTTGGTGTTATTTGCTGTGGAGGCAGAGCAGGTTCTTTTTTCTCAGAATTTTCATATGTAGGTTTCTATTGTTTTGCTTGTGAGCTTTTTGAGAAATTGCATACCGTTTGGCAAGCTATTGTTCTTGTTGATTTAGTAACACTAGCATAAGAAGTATTTGGTCGCAACTGAGAATTCTGTACTATTCTTCTTGCTTCTGCATATGAAATCTTTCTTGAAACTTTGATGGTCTGAACACCTTTTTCAACTTTCCACTTCGGACAATTACACGAGGATGCTGTGTGTTCACCTTTGCAGTTGATGCATAATGGCTGAGCTGTACCATTTTCGCTGTCATGTTTTTCTCCAGAGCACCAAGTACACGTGGGACTACCCCAACAGGACATTTTAGCGAGACCAAAACGCTGGCATTGAAAGCATCGCACAGGGTTAGGAACGTAAGGTCTCACAGGACAATTTAAATAACCAGCCTTAATGCTAGAGGGAAGATTAGGTGTGTTGAAGGTCAGGATAACATGTCTGGTGTTAATCAACTGACCCTCCTTATGCATCTTGATCTGCCTAGCTCCACATACATTTTGTGATGCACGTTCCTGCATGAATTCCTCTTCTGAAACAGACAAAAGATCAAACTCGGAGATAACACCGTGACTCTTATTTAAGGTATTGTGTGCAGACACAGAAATATCTACATTCCTATTTTAGTAAGTACAAGAAGAGAAGCAGATTGTATAGACGAAATGGTTTCAGTAAGAATATCTCCAGATCACAAACATTTCATACTTTTTGGTTCCCCCAAACTAGCTTTAACACTACTGTATAGCACCAACACTACCGTATTTATATATTAGAAATGGAGGCATTTTTTTCAGCTCACCAGAAGAGTTGCTAATTACTACAAAATGTGGTATGTTGGATAATTTGTCCTTTCCACGGATAATCGATATCTATATAATATTAAGGTTTGCATTTATTCTTACTTTTTCAGAGGGGTATTATCAGAGTTACTCATTTTGAAAAATAAAAAGATTCGGGTCCGACCTCCCCACCCACCATGCAGCCTAACAAGGGAACATAGATCCTGTGTTAGGGCTAGCCGGACCTACACAAACTGAAGCCCCATAGTTGACTTTCCCGAAAGCAGGTACTCCCGAGAGCTTATCTCCAAACCACTGACAAAAGGACTAGTGATCAGCTGATTGACACCCGTGAGGACAACAAAGTGCCACCTGTTTTAGCTGAAACAGAGGACAAAGCAGTGTGTCGGGGACAGTATCTTGCCCCTCAACCACCAGGACCCTCCTTTCCAGCAACACGGCTCTCCACGCACGGCAAACACGCGGGCAGTTTTCTTGCCACTTGAAAACTAGAGACAAGGGCTGTTCCAGTTTCTCATGACAAGCCCCAACCTCCAAAGAGGAAAACCACAGACAAGAATGGAAGGAAGAAAGCTTTAGCTCAGAAGAGAGGAAACAGAAATGAGGATAGATCACTGGGGCTCCAGGATTGTGACACCCGTCTCACCAAGAAGATGATCCCCTGAAGGGCTAGGGTACCTCGGAATTGCCACACCCATACTCACAAAAGTGAGCCCCTGAGGGAAAATTATTCTCAGAACAATTGGAGTATTCAAATCGGGACAGTCAGGCTGCAGACATTGCAAGTGAGTCTATATCATCCTCTTCCAGTGATGAATTAGATTTTGATTAACTATTTGGATAATATTGAAAAGGCTAAGGCAAAGTGAATGAAAATAAAGAACGAAAGCCTTTAGATATAAAAATGAAAAAAGTACAAACAAGATTTCTACGCAGCCTTTGAAAAAATAGAGAAATATGATTATAAAAATCTATCCTAAAAAGTTAAAAGAAGTAGCCCTAACAGTAACAGCCCTTCCTCCTATTCAAATTACTGTGGAAAGACTCTTCTCAGCTCTGAAGTTTATCAAATTGGATCTACGGTCCTCTAACAAAGATCTTGCCATAACTACACTGTTTCTTAGAAATTACTAATGCCAGTTTTTCCATTTCGCAACAAATTCTAATTAATATAAATAATTTGCTATGCCATCAGTTTTTTTCTATAGTATCTATTACTTCTTTCATATTAAAAAAATAAGCTGTAATATGTGTATATGTTTACATATATATGAGGGAGTCGGAGTCAGAGTCGGTTTAAAATTCCAGGAGTCGGCGTCGGTCATTTACCCTACCGACTCCACAGCCCTGGATAAGACTCACAGTGAATGTTGCTCAAATGATATAAAACTTATATTGGATGATTTTAATGATTGATCACAATGAAGACTTAAGTGTGTTTGTGGGAAACCATAGTCTACACAGGGAGTCAAATGAGAATGCTATTAGACTTATGAACTTTGCCATCTCTGCTAATATGATGATTGGGAGTACAACATTCAAGCAAGAATAAAAGTATACATAAAGTCACCTGGAGATCTGCATATGGAAAAACTAATAAAAATCAAATAGATCACATACTGACAGACCTAAGACACAGAAGTAGGCAGATTCACAGGTGCGAATGTGGATTCTGATCACTTTCTAATTATTTTGAAATTGCGTTTTAAAATCAACAAATCTTACAATAAAAGGACAGAACAAAAATCTAAAAGGCTTGACATTGAACAACTGAAGAAAACAGAGATAACTGAGCAGTATAGAAGAGGACTACAGAATAAATTGTTGACAAGTGAGGAAATCCCGACAACTGAGAATGCTTGGCAAAATCTAACGAAAATTATTGAAGTATTTGAGAATACAATACCGGAATACCAGGAAAGCAAATGTAATCATTGGTTTCATGAGAAATGCAGTGAGATTACAAAAAGGAAGAATGAGGAATATAGACTAATCATTCAAAGACATTGCACTAGAAATGCATAGGAAAGGTTACAAGGAATTAAGAAGAGAACAGAATTCATAGAAAGAAAAATCAATCATACCAGGATCAAGTTTACAGAGATAATGAAAATCTAAAAACACAAAAAGAAGCTAGGAAATTTTATCAACTGATAAATAATATCAGAGCTGATTTTAATCCCAGAACAATAACTTATAGGAAAAAAATGGGGAAATCACCAGAGTTGATGTTGAACTGGCAATTAAATGAAATAATAAATCAGCTGGACCGAATGGCATTGAATGGAGCTTTTAAATATCAAAGAAACAAATTTAAATAAAGCAATCCATTATCTAATTTGTTGTATATGGACACAGGAACAAATGCCCACTGAGTGGGAAGAAGGACCAGTTTGTCTTATTTATAAAAATGAAGACAAGTTAGAATGTTGTAAATACAGAGGAATTACCTTACTGAATTCAACATATAAAATCTTCTCCATTATTTTGTATAAACGATTGCTTACATATACTTCTAATGTTACTGGGAACTACCAGTGTGGATTCCAGAAGGGAAAAACAACAACTGATCAACTGTATTCTATTAGACAAATCTTGGAAAGAACCAAAGAATATAATATTGACACCTACCACATGTTTGTTGACTGTAAAACTGCCTATGACAGTATTAATAGAGAAAAACTACTTAAAGCGATGTTAGAATTTAATATCCCGAAGAAACTGATAAGCCTGACAAGGACGACTCTTAAAAAAGTGATATGTAGAATAAAAATTTCTACATATCTTTCAGAACCTTTTTATACTGAGAAAGGATTAAGACAGGGAGACTCACTATCTTGCCTGCTGTTTAATATAGCTCTACAGGAGGCCATAAAAGACTGGAATAAACGCAGGTGGAACCATCTTGCACAGAACCATTCAACTGCTGGCTTTCACCGATGATATTCAATCAAAACGAGCTGTGGTCAAGGCATTTGTCTCGCTTGAAAATGCAGCAAGAAAGATGGGTGTAATCATTAATGAAGACAAAACAAAATTTATGACTGTATCTAATAAAATTGTTGATTTATCAGGCTTGAAGATTAACAGTTATACCTTTGAAACTGTAAAACAATTTAAATATCTCGGCACACTGATCAAAAGTTGCAACGGTATAAAAATTGAAATACGAAATAGAATATTTATGGCCAACATATGTTACTACGGCCTTAAAAAATAACTTAAATCCAACTAAATTAAGTTTATATAAAACTTTAATAAGGCCTGTTGCCCTTTACAGAAGTGAATGTTGGATACTTAACAGAGCAGAGAATGATCTAATATAAGCTTTAGAAACAAAAATCTTAAAAAAGATCTTTGGACCAGTACAAAATGGAACGTGGAAGATTCTCTATAATCATGAACTATATGGAAAATATAGGAAATATGAGAATCGTAAAGGCATCTTGTATCAGATGGCTGGGCCATGTGTTTAGATATGAGGATGCATTTCCAACCAAAAGATAACCTTTTTGAGAATTGTGGGAGTAAGATGAAAAGGAAGATACCCACTAGATGGATAAATGATGTCAAGGAAGATTTAAGGTTAACTGGAGTTAACCGACTGAGGGCTATTGTGCTGAATGGGGTCAGGTGAAGGAAACTTGGAGAGACAGCCTTGACTTGTAATAGGCTGTGAAGCTTATAAAGAAGATATGAAAAAGAAATTTCCTGAATTCTCCTGCCTATTTAGTGAAAATCTGATTATTTGGCATTTAAATCTTTTATTACATTTTAACAGTTAAAATAATTTTGCCACTATATATTTCACTTCACACTATATTTTTTTAAAATTTTACAAAAGCAGCAAAATAAACTTTTTTTAATCAAACAGTAAAAGGGGGAGAATAATTTTACATTGGCTATACTTATTTCTTTACTACAACACAAAACAAATATATTTTTAAGTAAAAAAAAACGAATTTGTTTTGAGATTTTGGAAAACTAGGAAACTTCATGGGATAACTACAAACTGTATTATGCTGATGAAGATGGAATAACAATATAGAAAAGGTATACCAACAGGTAAAATTTTCACTTTTGCAATGGAACATATATTTCTGCAGATTAATACTTAATCAAAAATTAACAAACTAATGCAAAAATTACAAAAGAAATGAGAAATGAAATGTTACAAACAATTTTTTAAAAAAATCATTCTTAAATTACTTTTCATCAATTATAAAGTTTACAAACTATTAATAATTTAATAATTCTATTATGGAACAGTTAAATGCATAGTAAAAGTTTCATTTTACAAACATACTGTATTAATATTATTTGTTACGTTACCAAAGAATAAAATTATTTCACATTAAATATCACACATAATATGGAATTTTACTAAAGGATAACCAAGGATAAATTTCTAGTTATGAAGTAATGGCATAAAGATATTTACAATATAAACTAAGTGACAAACAGCCATGCATATTTTTCATTTTTGAAGTGGTATTAACAATTCTACTTTTATTTAGTATTTACTTTTTATTTTATTATTTTGCTCTACTCCTCTGCAGAATAGATAATCTTACCCTTGTTGGAATTATGAATTAAAAATTCTAAATTATTCTGTGTCTCAATAGTTAAAGTCATGAAACATCAGAATTATACAAATATTCCCAGCAGGTGAATGGATGGAATGACAGCATAAAATTTTTGCAATTCCTCCACCCCCTTTCAATATTAATATGAGGCAAGTATACTTTAGAAAGAACTCTACTTTTTTCCCATTAACTTTTCACTTCAGACAACTTTAATGTAATTACTCTTAAATAATTACTCTCATAACATAAAGTAAAAACTAAAAAATTACCAAAGGATGAATTACAAAGGAAACAACAGCTTGACATATTTATCCTCTTCTGTCTTTGACCAACATGCAACTTCAGAAAATCGCCAATACATCCGAAAGTTTTTTCCAAAACTAACATATTGTCAAACACTGGAATTCTAAAATCATTTTACAACATTTTAAGTGCATGCTCTTGAGAAGAAAAAAGCACTGAAAAAAAAAAAAAAAAAAAAAACAACTAAAAAAAAAAAAAAAAAAAAAAAGCACTATCTATAAAATATAAATAAAAAGTTGTTCATTATAATTTTATTTGGTTAAAAAATTAAATGTTTTTGTTTCAGCTCATTTTGTTTCCTGTTCCTCAATATGACCTAAGCAAAAACTTAAAAAGTCATCAAGACTGAATCTACTGAAAATGTTTTTTATATTAAATGTACAAGATAGTTCAGATAGTGCAAAAAATAGTTTCATATACATAAATATTTAACTATTATACTGGAACTGTATGAGGATATTAAATAGCTAGAACTGAATACATCTGGTTACAGACGTAAGTTCCTAATCATTTCGGAGTAAACTCAGGAACCTAAAAGAATATGACATTGCAAGACATAATTGCATCCAGTCAAATTAATAATCAGTGCACCTATAACTTCAAAAATACGCATATCAAAATGGCAAAATTAGCTTATATTCTATCTTAATATCAAGTTATTTTATAATAACCTTCAGTTCAATTGTGACTTTACATATTATTCAGACATAACTTCTTAGACAAACGTAATTTTTTTTCAAAGCAAATGAAAGAAGTTGATAGTGAATGAAGAAGGAAACATTAGTCTTCTTTGATTAATAATAGTTGCAAATTTTATTAAAGTTACTTCAATGAAAAAAATATATTACACAGGATTTAAATTTTCAGTTGTTCAGCATAAAATAACTACTCTCCTTCAAGAAAGGGATAGAGAAAGTTGGGTAAATATACCAATTTTAAAAAACAATTCATGAACCAAAACTCAGCATCCATTAAAAATGTTAAGCTACTGAATATGGTTTTCTGAGGTCAAATATCACATTTTTATGCCCAGAAACTATAAAAATTCCCTTGAATGCTACAGCATATAAAACACAATTCATTCCAGATTCATTACAAAAATTATGTAGTATGGACTATTAAACTATATTTTTTAAAGCTTTAAGAAAAATACATTTTTTTTAAAAGTATCAACACATTTTAAGGAAATTAAATCAGAATTCCTGTGGGAAAAATACAGACCTTTTATTCCCATTCAACAGAATACAGGCATGGATTATAAACTTTTACATGAAATGTTAAATCAGACAGCATCTATACTTAATGTACTTTTAACTATTATCTTATTTAATTTCTCTGTTTAAAAAAGTAATATACCTAATATAATAATAAGCATATAAACTCCAAAATTACATAAATAACTGGATTAATTACATAAATAATTGGATTTCAATGAAACAAATACAACACATGTAAATTGAGGTTCAAAAACCCTTTATAAATTTACAATACATAATTTACACGACTGCATCAGTTTATTCAAAATTTCACCAAAATAATACAAAGTGCCCCCATATTTGCAGATAATATGTTCCAAGACTTACTGAGGATATGAGAAATAGTAGTGATATCAAAAATACTAAAATAATAATAATAATAATAAACTGAAAGCTTCAGATTTTATATTAAGCCCAAAGAGATATCTTTTTTATTTACACATACACATTTTGAAAGTATTTTGGATAATGTTCCTTTGTGTTAAAAATATTTAAAAAAGTAAATCTTTAGAATTTCCAATAGACAGCCTCATGCGCTGGAGATAAAAAAAAAATTTTCCCGTACAGTGCTGTAATTGTTCGCTTTGAAATCGTTGAGTTTATTAATAAAAAATTTGTTAAAATTTTACAAAATATGAAATAGACAATAAAACAAATTTAAAATTCCAAATTAGGTTTTCAGGTGCCCATATTCTGGTGGAGATCTACGTTATTCAAAATTTGATGGCGCTAGATACCATTGTTTTTTCACAATGCAAGAAACAGACATAAATTCATGCTGATTCTTAATTATTTAATTTCTTTAAATATAATACAGGATGATAATATTTGGTGGCAACAATCTGAAGAGGGAAACAGACATTTATAGTAAACCGACACAAAATGCCATTTCGAAATTAGTCCTTCTGGGTCCTTTGGGCTTAATGTGACATTTGCATAAATAAAATATCATTAAGTATTGAAAATAAGGTATTATAAACATTAAGTAAAGTAACAATTAACATACTGTATATTTAAGGATACACACTTTTTTTATATGCATGAAACCAAAGGATTCTGGGATCTGAATCTAATCATTAAAAGATAATGAAAATTTGTACCTATACTACTCTGCATAACATACTATGGCTTAATAAATTTTGTTCTTATTCTTCAACATTTCATAGAAGATTTGTCCCATGCAACAATTTCTCCAAAATGATTTTTTTCCCTACTTTAATAATCATATCCGGAATTTTCCCTTTCCCAGTAATTGAAATAGCATCATAGATTCTCTAATATTTATAAACATCAACAGGATCAAACTATATTTTTGCACACCCAGCCAATATATTTATATCTATTAAGCTAATATCAAGCACTGCTTTAGCACAGGTGGGAATGAAGGGAACTCAGTATCTGACTGGCAATTCGTAGGACATTTATCAGGCCCCTATTGGGTAACATCAATTGTAAATATGCATGCTTGCGTTCACAGTCACAACTGATGTTAGAAGATAATACTGAACATGTTTCAGTTACTATTTTGCTATATATTATGATTGCATATCAATTGGCAGACATCCTGAAACTTATAAACTGCCTATTTTTTTATTTTAGTTTATTTAGTTTAGTAAATCCAGGATAACATATCAGCAGACACGGAGGCATAACTTTATAAAGCAAAAATATTACAAAAATTTATTCTACACTTTTTCTGAAAATTATGACAAAGCATGAGTTTTAGAATGTCTTGTGAAACTTGATCGATCAGAAAACCGTCTAGAACACATTTTACACTGATATGGTTTTTCCCCTGTGTGAATTCTGTAATGTCGTGAAAGATTGCCAGCAAATAACGAAGAGTAGTTGCACATACTGCATTCATACATATTCGAAGCACTATTAAATCCATGCTTTGATATGTGGCGAGATAGCAATCCACTAGTAGCAAAGTACGTATAGCATATAAAACACTGGAACCCTTAAATAAACAAAATATTTTATATATGTACATGTCTATTATCCATAAACAAAATTGCTACGAGATCTATGGAAAACACATAAAAATTTTAAAAAAATAATTAATAACTAAAATATGCATTTAATTCAGTAGTAAATTCTTACCACACACACACACACACAAAAGGCAATATTACATTCATAAAACTACAGAGCTTTACAATTCCCACATCTCACTGACAAGCTAAATTATAAAGATTTCATTGTGTATTTACTTATTTTTAAAAAGCTATAAACGGTGAAATCAAAAGTTAAGTTACTTTATTTGCTATTTGAAGTAAACTGTGACAAAAGACTGATTAACCTGTCTGCTATGCATCAATGTAAGACTTTTTTCAATAAATATGGGCTGCAAATTTTCAAAAGAAATAAATCAAAAAACAGTTAAAAATAAATAAATCCACACACATCAGGATCTAAAAGCTCATAATCTTAGCATATAATTTCTTATTATAAATTTTTTAACATACTGATCCCATAGCTACCAAACTTGACACAGCATTTCTCCAAACTGACATAAACTTCAGCACAACTGCAAAGGGACTGAAATTCATTTTATAATGGATGAATCAAGTTAATGAAATATTGATAATGGGATTCTGGTGTAAAATATATTAATATTTAATTAGATATTCAAAATCTTAATGTTCTTTAGCTAATTCCTTTTTGAAGCTTTTAAAGTTCTGTACTGAGAAAATATTAATTTACACTATTGTATTAATAAACTTTGTAATGTATTATTTATTAATGTAAACCAAAATTAAATACAAATATTTTTTGATTAAATACTGATTGAATCTTGATAAAAGTTCTACAATAAATTAAGACGATTCAGATAAAAAAACAATTTAATGACAAATTATGCTAAATAACCACTAGCGGGTGGGGAGTTAAATTTGCACAGTTTAAGTTTCATCAATTCAACAAATTTCATTTATTTCTAGAAAATATTTTCCTTGGTAGTGATGATTACTTGGTACTCTTTGATGTCACTCTTTTGCATGCATTAGTACAACTTCTGGAAGGGCTGCTGTAAGCATTGAGACAACAGTGCTCATTCATTGACACAAGTCAACATTCTAACAGATTTCATTTCATCTTAGACTAATTTACAGTTTATTCTGCAGGAGGCAAAGTACTTCAAGGCAGTGAATAGGCAAGGCATGAAAACACCTTAATACCATTTCTGGCAAGAGACTCTGACCATTAAGTATTGATAGGCATGCAAGCTGTGATGTAGAAAATATCACTATGCCCAAACAATATGCCTGTTGCATTTCAGGACATAGGAAACAGCATGCTGCACTTCAATAACTAATTCCATACTCAAGTATTAATGTAAAAATAACTTCAGTAACTAATTCCATACTTATGTATTACTGTATGGGCACAGGCTGCTCAAAGTTCCCAAAATTTTAGATTTTACCATCTATTATTTATAAATATATGTAGGTAATTTATATAATTAATACTTTAAATTAGCACAAAACATGGCCATTCATAAGATTTTTCCCAGTTTTTCATTCATAAAGGGGGGGATTTCCTACTACTTTCCATGCTAAAATTATGAATTATGTATTTCACAGATTTGAAAATGATCTTATTTAGTTCTTATAAATGGTCCCTATTTATTCTCTTTCAATTTAAGATTTACAGATTTAAATATCATTATTATTGCAACAGGGCATACGTCATAAAAGCATTTTTTGTTCCTCTTTGGTTAATAGGGTGCCACATGTAGATGTTGGTGCAAAATCTAACTTCAGATAAGAACAGCAACCTTAATGATGTATACTGCTTCAACAAAAGAATGGTTATTTTATTAAATACAAAAAGAGAGGATAAATAAAGAAGCTTACATATAAGAATATATATAATTATTTCATACCAGAAGTAAATAAGAATTATTTTACACCAGAAGTAAATAAACAGAACCTCAATCAGAAAAGAAATGTGCAAACTTTTGAAGTACGATCCTCTCTCTCTAAACCTTTCTTCTAGAGCATGATCCCTTATTGGCAAAGCAGTTTGATACAATTTCATTTTATAGTCTTCTGAACATAAAATCTTTCAGCAATGATGATACATTGGTCTTCAATGAATTTAATCATAACAGTTTACTTTTTAACAACTGCCACATTGTGCTATCTATACTGATTCTTTCTTAATAGCAACTGAAAATGTCAGAAAACAATTACTTGGTGTACATTCTTCTCACTGATTCGCAATAGCATTATTATATAGCTACTCATGATGTAAAACAAACAGGTTACTGCAGCTGGTGCTTTAACACACTATTACAATCCAGCTTCTTTTTAAATGAAAAGTACTAGATATTTAGGAGAAGTTAATAATACTTATGAAACACAGAAATGGTTACAACTTTAGAAGAGCTAGTATGTTTCTTAAAAACAAAATACAGCTAAAATTTTGACCAAAATAAATAAATACTTACATAAAAAAAAAGCTTGTTATCACATATCTATTCACTTTCTTTAAAAGTTGGTGATACCTTTTTAAATCTGCTCATAACCTTCAGACACCAAATATTTGTAGTTCAAAATTACTTTTATTGTCAAAGTTAAACTTTCCTGTTTGGATACAATTATTTGAGAAAATTTTTGAAGATTGGAATAACAAATAAGGCTAATAATTTTTGGACTAAATTTTTCCAAGTACCCAAAATAGTCTACGGCAGTAATTGTGGAACGAAAAGTTTTCACTGGCCATAAGATATATATATATATAATTACAAAACATTTTTTTAAAAAACAAAATATAAACATGCCTACTATTTTAGAAAGTCTTTCTATAGACATTGATCATTTCATTTTAAAAGTTAAATCTCAGCTTAGTTTATCTTCACATCTATTCAAAGAATGGAAGAATGAGATTATTACTCAAAGCAAAAAGAAAACTGAGAAATTTCAAGGATTTAAAGACTGGAAAAATTTACTTCTGAAGATTTCAACATTAAGAATGCAATTTACCATAACAAAAATTGTTAAGGCAAATAATAATTTCAGTATAATATGAAAGAAATTATACAATGATTTAATTGAAAATGAACTGAAAAATTCTTCCGCCTATAGTATCTGCAAAAATAAAGAAAGAACTGTTATTAACAAAGTTTCTGCTTTTCTAAAAAAAAAAAAAAAAAATGAAGAATTTCTCACTTCACTACAAATAACAAAGTTGCCAATCTTTATGCCTTACCAAAATTTCATAAAAATCCTGCAAAATTTAGATTTATAGTCAATAGTACGAGAAACTTCAAGAAGAATTTTGATAATATTTTTACCAATCTACTTAAAACTATTGGTAATATAGTTTTTGAACAAATTAAAGAAGATAAAAACTTTGCTGGATTATTGACAACTTGAAAATCATTGAATTAAAAATTTTACAATTTACAATATTAACTGCTATGAATTCGAAAGCCTCTACATGTGTCTGGCACTCAAAGAAATTTATGGAAGTCTTTTAGACATGACACAATTTTTTCCTGAAATAATTAATATTCTGGATTTTCAAAAATGGAAAGAATTTCTACATTTTTCACAAGGAATTCCAATGAGAAGTTCATATTCCACTCAGATTTGTAACTTATTTCTATTTTCTAAAGAATTCAAATTCCTAAAGAGCCTTTCTGCTAACGATTTCAGTAAATTTGAACACACTTATAGATATATTGATGACATTATTACTTTCAACAATTTTGATCTCATCAAAAACAGCAACATCTACCCAAATTGTCTAAAACTAAATAAGACCAATAAAAACCAAACAGAAATAGTTTATCTTGATTTAAGTATTCATAATTTTACAGAAATTAAACTTTTTGATAAAGAAAAGATTTTAATTTTTCTAATAAATTGAAACTCCAACATATCTAAAAAAATTATTGCAAATACTATTATTAACCAAATTAGCAGAATTAAAAAAAGTTTGCACTAAAATAGAAACATAAAAAGAAGACATTCTAATTCTCATCAAACTTTTAAAAGATAATGAAATTCCTTTAAAATTCCTAAATAGTCTTTTAAAGAAATCTGGAGTAGTCTACACCCTATAATACCTTTTAAAAGAAAGAATTTTTTACCTGAAAGCTCCAAAAGAGAAGGATTTTTTAAATTTTTTTCTCTTAATTACTATTCTGTTGCTAAACATGGGCCATATTTAAATTCACAGTTGCCATTATAAGCCCATGATGTGGAGACTTTTTACTTTTCTAACAATAGTTGCTTTACTTCCTTTCTCTAACTTTTTTTTGTAATTTTAAATAAAATTTTAAAAAATCTAAATTCAACTTTGGATTTTTCTACTCATTTCTACAATACAATTATTAAAAACTATTTGACCACTTTTTAGGCACCTTTTTGAGTCTACTATTTTTAACGAATAATTGATTTTATAATTTAAAGTTTTGCAATGAATGATGTTCTTTATTCCCATTTTTGTTTTAAAAGAGTCAGAATTTACTTTAATTTCATTCAATTCATAAGTAATAATTTTCTTTTTCAAAATGAAAAGAATTCTTTTTGAATATTTAAAAGATTTTCTTTTGATTTCAAACTGCACCTTTTGAGCGATTACTTTTTTGCCGAGGTTTTTTAATTTGGCCAATAAAGCCAAAATGACAAACCTGTACATAACTACTGCAACAAATATTTCCGAGTTTCAATTGTAGTTTAATGAAAGTGCTCGAAGTTTTTAATTACGTCTTTTCATCTAAGTTTTATAATTTCACTAATGTTTTAAATTCATTGGATTATTTGCTATATGTTCAAAGGTAAAATTTTGATTTATATTTTTCACTGAAGTATTTTATTATTTCACTTTTGTTTTGAATTCTTTACATAAAATTGAATTCTCTTTATTTAAGGTACAAGATTCTAATCAGAATTTATTTTGTTTTTTCCTTGCTTTGGGGAAGGACCAGAATTTTCAGGTGAAGTATTATAATTAAAATACATCAGCTAATTCTGGATACAGAAAAGCAAGGATTTTTGTAGAAGAGAGATTTCAATTAGTTTCAACGTTCCTTTCCCCTGAAGAAGTGGCATTAAAGTTGATTGAATTCCTCTTCTTTTTTCTTTAAATTTCCTAAATTTTTTTTTGAATTGGGGAAATGCTTGTTTAAAAGTTTTAGTTTTAAAAATTCTTTTTTGCATTTATAGGATTTGGAATTCATTAATTACGAATTTCAATTTTCGCCTTTATGAAAAAGTAGTTCTAAATTTCTTACTTTATGTCTTTATTTATATATATTTAAAGTAAGTGAGAAACTAAAAAATTTTCAGCCCTATATTGTAATATTATTCTGCGCATTTGCATCAATATTTAGTTTTTTCCCTCCCCCTTTTGATTGTAAAAGTACAACATAACAAGTAACAAAATCACAATAATATTTTAAACTATCTATTTTATACTGCTTGCATATACATTATTTATTTGAACTTTTATTTCACTCACTCAGCAGTTTTAATTTCATCATTTATATATATTTGAAAAGTATACTTCAGGTAAAGATAATTAAAAAAACTTATTATTTTACGCTCAAACCCCATTCTACTCCAGAAGACTGTATTCACACCCCATTCTGCCAGGTATTTTGGGAAGAAAATAAAATGCTGCATACATAAAAAATTAGTCAATGTAATTCTAACATAATGCAAATTTTTCCAAACATTTGAACATTACTTCCAAAATTTCATTTGCAGTATTTGTTTTCAAACCAGATCTTAAATACACAAGAAGACATAATTACATTCTATGAAGTTTTAAATATATAAATGATTAGTATAGAGCAGAGTGCCCAAATTTTTCAAAAAACTGGGCCAGAACATAAATAATAAATTTTAGTGAAACACTTGTTTTGTTTAGCAGAATTAAACAGATCACTGTCAACATTATTGAAATTGTTCCTACATGCAAACAATTTTTTTAATTAGCATCAGTGATTCGTGTTATCACTTGTGATTAGATACGTTTCATTTGATTAAAAAGCTATTCACAAGTGTGTTTTCAAACAGGATAATCATTCACACAGCATGTTTGTAAAATGGTAGATTTTTATCCTTTTCCAAACATCTTTTGTACGAATCTTCAAACCAACCTGAAGGAATTTCTCGTTTGACTGTGCATTAACACATTTCAAAATATTAAATTTTTAATTTTCCTAGCAATAAATTCATATCTACAGAGATAAGTACTGCAAATGCATTTTAAAATCTTGAAATCAGTTTTCAAATTCAAGGTTCAAGTAGGATATCAGTGAAGCGCATTTAACTGCAGCTGCTTGTGTAATATTTGGTTGCAATGAAAATGTATAAAAGTGAGAGAAAATTTTTGCCCATACATTCCATTTAGATGGTGATAAAAATGTCATAACTAGTTTAAGCTGAGCTTTGTTGCTATGTTACCAAACCATGCTAAGTCACAAAAACTGATTTAGGGATTTTAAAATAAAGTTTGAAGTTTTCAACGTGAACGGAGCCTTATTTGTTGTTCCCAAATCCCAAGTTTTATTTGAAATGGAAAAATCATATCAAACACATGGCTGATATTTCCCTTGAAGACCAGTATTAACATATGTGGCTAGTTATATCAACCAAAAACACAAATTCACAAACCCACTTTTCCTAACACTCTGGGATGCTTTCTGGCTTACTTCCCAAGAATGGTTGTTATTTTTTTGCTTCAAATCAACTACTCTTCTAAACATTTTGGCATAAGTTTATCATCTTCAGCATAAAATATGATATCATTTACTCTGAATCCAAAAAGTTCACGATTTTGATGACCACTTTCATGACATGGTCTACTTTAAGAGTGGAATGTTATTTATTTATTTATTTTGAAGAATGATACAATAAAAATTTAGCCCTGAGGTATTCCAATTTTGCAGGCTTCACTTTCATTCAATTTTACTAATTCTCAACCATTATTGAAGCATTATCTATTGTTGAGTTGCTAACAAAAAGTGATCATATGTCAATGTAACAGTTCCTAATAAATCTCATGAGCAAGTAGTATCCTTAACTGGTCACATTGCTGCCAGTTCTTCTGTTATGTTCAAATAGAAACACTCCTGATAAAAATTGCCAGTTGTGAGGTATCTGTTATAGCAGTGCTTTTATATAGTCCTAGATATCCCTTATAAAGTCCTATCCTAACATAAAATATAAACTTAGGTGCTTGACTTTTCAAATTATCTTCAATATGTTTTTAAATGTTATCCACACACCTAGTAATAGTTTTATAATACTGGTTTAGTTTTGAGAAAACCTTTTTTTTTTTCCTGGACACAGAATTTCAATAATGCTTACTCAATGATGCTCAACATTCTGTAACCAATTCAAAGATGCTCAACATTCTTTACCCATTTCACTATATGAATATGGCTCAGATTTTTTTCTAGTATCATGGCTACTGCATAATTAGCTTTTGCATAGCACATTCATTCTTGAGCCGCTCTAGTACATATCTGAAACTGAACAGAAAGCTTCCTTTTTAAGTCATTTACTTGATCATGCCAAAATTGCTCTTTGTACTTATTTCCACATTTAGTTTCATAATGCAATTTAATGTTACATTCAGTTCAGACAGAAACAAGTTCAATGCATTATTAAGCATATCAGCTTTGTTTTAAATTCCACAAAAAATAGCTTAGTTTGCTTCTCTTGGAAACTTCTAAATCCTTCTGTTACTCTTCTTTTTTTTCACCCAACATCTTCACTACTCGACGCTATTCTAGGTCTTCATTTTTAACTGAAACAAATAAAAAAAAGTATCTTTATTCAAAAAGACAATATCCATGCGATTCTGGTCTAGTATCCACACAGCTGTAAAAAATAAAGAACCAAGAAAGTAAAAGCCAAGCGTCACAGGTTAATTATTAACCTATTATGCTTAGATTGTAACTACATGCCATTTATATTCTAAGTGCACTGCAGTGATGCTCTACTTTCTTTAAAACGAAATAGTATGTTCCTTTAATTCATTTAATCTAGAGATTTGCATTTTATTTGCACAGCTAATAAAGCATTAAACAATAAAACTTATTATCCATACGTCTTAAGAATTATTATGCTTAACACCTTCAGGTTAACTATGAGTACATTCCTCAAGTAATATAAACTATATTCTGAAGGATCAGGATGCCAGAAATGTGAGCTAAGGGTTTACAACATTAATTCATTGAACTGCAGAAGACCTAAAAACTCTCAGTACAAATTAATGATAATTGCTTCACTTTATACCATTCTAGATTACAGAAGGTTTCATAGGAATGTTCTGCTTTCACAAAGGAAGGTAAAATTAAACTATATAATAGATTATTCATTTCGGTTCATGAATTTAAACATGCAATAACATGTGAAGTTTTTTTATTTACTGTTCAGAAACACTAAATAACAAGTAAATTTTGTTACCTACTGTTTCGCAAGTAAAATTGACTTAAAAATGCTATTTATCTTATTGATGGTATAAACAGTTTATGCTTTCAAAACCAAATCAAAACACCTTCTACATGTAAATGATTATGAAGTGATAAAAATTTTAATTTTACAGACTGAGCCTAGCAGTTTGCAAATTGTACAATACTTCCATGAAATAAAAGTGCCCCCCCCAACAGTGGGCACTAGCTTAGCCACTCTTAAGACTGGATGTGGTGGCCACTTTATTTGGAAACACCTAATAGGTGGACATCCATTACCTCCTTATTGTATTGATACAATACTACTTCATACTAAAACTTTTTTTAGTATGATCCAGTTCTACAGCCACAAGTTGAGAACCTGCAAGGCCGCATACATTGCGATAATTTACATTAAACATTTTAGTCATATGATTTTACATTTTGGAACAATTTAAATTTATTCTTGAATGAAGGAGGAAAAATGGGCCAATAACCAGATAAAAAATTAGCTATTGAAAATTATAAAACTAAACTACTTCTCAAATTTCTGTTTTGTTTCTTCGTCAAAAATTACATTATTCATTTGTTTAATTAATTATTGTGTATCCCAGTGAATAAAAGTGGGGGAACTAATTTCAAATCCGTTATTTGTACAAATCACCATCTTCTGTTTTAAAAGTATATAATGGGTTCAAAAACACACAAAAAAGGCACTTTTAAACTGTACTTTTGCTAATGAAATAAATATATTTGCAAGACTTCATGAATACCTCATGACTCTAACCAAAATATTAGGTAACAAAAATGAACAAATGAAGGCAATTAGAAATTCAGATATAACCTGAAATATTAAATTCAGAAAAACAAATTCTGTTATACACACACACATCGCATAGCCAAGAGAATGCTAGAGTTATATAGATACTAGATTAAAAATAGTATAGCTATGTTTCTGCTTTGTTCTTATATGTTGGTTAAGAGTTTTGATTTGTAAATTTATCATTATTAGCGGATAAAAGATTAAAAAAAAAAAAAA
>KK115093.1:189418-212172 GCA_000611955.2 Stegodyphus mimosarum | reverse complement strand
ATTTAGTTTGTTAATCAGAAATTCGTTGAAATGTTACAAAACATAAAATCGATAATAAAGCAAATTTCAAATTCAAAATTAGGGCTTCCAGATGCCCATATTCGCAGTAGGATTACGTCATTCAAAATTCGATGGCTCTAGGTTTTATCACAATGCGAGAAACATGCATACATTTATGCAGATTTTTCATTTTTTAAACTTTAATGCAGAACGATAACATTTAGTGGCAACAATTTGAAAAGTGAATCGGGCATTCAGAGTGAATCAACGCAAAATCGCAAAACGAAAGTAATAGTCCTTCGGGACTAAATCCCTTTGGACTAAAAACAAAAACAAAAAAGTTATTCTCTCTGAGAGACGTAAATAGAGACTTTGAATTAAAAATAGACCAAACTACTCTTAAAGAGAGCTAATAACACATATCTTGGTGTAGTGTTGGATAACAAATTAAACTTCACTAATCATGTGAATGCTGTTATAGAAAAAGTAGGGAAGAGATCCTCAATTTTGAAAAGACTAGCCGGTATCAAATGGGGAAGCTCACAGACTACCCTAAATAAAACTTACAACACAGAAGGGAAGATTGCCTCGTTGGAAAGAGCCCAAAGCAAAGCTTTTTGAATCATTGCAGGAGCGATGAAAACTACCACGATTACTACTATGCAAAGCTATACTTTCAAATCAAGAAACAAGCAGTTAGTACATTCGTTAAAATGAGAGCATCGCATAGAAAGCAATGGTTGAACGAATGCAAACCAAGTACCATGAAGATCCAAATGTCCACCCTAGAGGCTTGTGAGAAATTATTACAAGAAATAAATGAAAACAAACCAATGAATTGTAACAAGATCATGGTTAATCTCCTTGAATATATTTATATCAAATACCAGCTAAATATTAATGACTTGGGAAAGAAAATCGTTCCTGATAAAATGTTAAAAACAAACACATGCATGTTATCTGAAAAATACCCTGAATCTGAATGGACTAGAGTATACACTGAAAGTTCTAAAATACAAAGCAACATTAGGGCTGATGCTTACAGTAAAGCAATCTCTTTTCCCAGTGTACTTCTGTGGGATACTTCATGTTGAATTTTGCAGAGATCCTTACAATCGCACTAACTCTGGAAAACCTCAAGATAAAGATCGATTGTTTCTCTAAAGCAGTTATTGCAGTCTATCCCAAAGCATTCAGGCTGTATTCATAAATCATGACACAGATACGCAGATTATCTTAGAAATAAGACAAACATTGAACTTTCTTTATACGTACAACAAAACAATTGTTTTTCAGTGGATCCCTTCACATGTGGGTATCTACGGTAATGAAAAGGCAGACTCACTGGCAAAGAGAGGAACACTTGAGCCACAAGGCAACAAACCACTTCCTACAGAGACAGTTAAAAAGTCCTATTTCTGATGAAATAATGGATACTCTTAAATCTGAAAAAGTAGCAAAATCAACAGACAAATGCTGGGCTAATATTTAACACTTGGAAAAAGTTTTGTCAAAAATTCCATAAAGAGATTGTAGCAAACGTCAGACCATGATTGCATGACATATCATCTTAATAAAATACGCAAATTTCCATCTAGTATATACCATATTTGTAATTCAGGCATCAGGAACACAGAGCATCTTAAATGCCCAGAACTAGATAAAAAGTCTCAACAACTTGGGTGGGTATATAACTGCGGTGCCGAACACCAGGGTGCCTAGGTTCTAAGAACCATACCCCACATCGGACATGTAAGTATAGTTACGAATATTGTGAATTGTAACAAAATGGATCTTAGAGATCATAAACTTATAAGAGAAATACATAATTATCATGAAATTGTACTTAATATTTTCTAAGTAGATGTAAATAAAAATTCATTATTTGTAGTAGAAAGCAGGTCAGGCACAGAAAACCTGTAAAGAGAACATACGCATGGCAAAGAAACAATAATAGGCAAGTGCGAGACTTTTGGTGCCACTAGGTGAAATAAGGGTACATAAACATACTGATTATGAGATACAAAGAACTAATATATACATGTTAAGTTATAATACATATATTGCATAATACATAATCATTAAACTAGATTATTACACATGATGGCCCTAGGGCGCTTTATATACAATGGGTCGTTACAGTCATAACTGTAATTGATAATCACAGGATTGTCAATTAACTCCTGCTGCTCAAAAAATTTCCGAGCAAGGCGGCTGTAGAATATTTTAATTTCCTCAATGTTAAGCTCCTTGTGGAGCTGCTTGTTTCGAACATACCAAGGGGCATTACATATTTGTCTGAGTGCCCCATTTTGGGCTGCCTGTAATTTTTTTCTTAAAGACTTGCAGGAATACGCCCAAACTGGGCAGGCGTAGCTAATGATGGGACGCAATACGGATTTGTAAATGAGCAACTTGTTGTCGATAGAAAGAACGCTGTTTCGAGCCATTAAGGGGAATAGTGACGCTTTACGCGCTCGAAACTTACTAATAATATGTTTAATGTGTGGGTTCCATGTGAGAGATTTAGCGAGGATCACCCCAAGATAAGGGACCTGCCTGACCCAAGGGATACTTTCACCATACATTTGTAGACAATCCGGAGATTTTCTTTTCTTAGTGAACAATATAGCATTGGTTTTGCCAACGTTGACTTTTATCTTCCACCGGACTAGCCAAGCCTCTAGTGCTTGGATGTGTTCTTGTAGGTGTTGTAAAACTGGACCAACAAATGCATTTTGTGTAAGGATCGCAGTGTCATCAGCATACATTGCGAGTGTAGTGTTGGGTGTAGTGGGTATGTCGTTCACATAAATGTTGAATAGAGTGGGGCCCAAGAGGGACCCCTGTGGGACGCCAGCCTGGATAGGCCGGCTTATGGAAAGTGAACCTGAAACATGAACGACAAAGTGTCTACCTGTCAGGTAGGACTTAATTGTGTTTGTGATGTAGCCTGGTAATCCCAGGTTGTGTAATTTGTATATGAGGGCATCCAGCCATACTCGATCGAAGGCCTTAGCTATATCCAGGAACAAGCCACCAGTCACACTGCGCTTCTGCAATCCTTCGCTGATATGCTCCACCACTCTATATAATTGGTGCGTAGTAGAATGTTTCTGACGGAACCCAAACTGGTACGGTATGATGATCTTGTTGTCCAGTAGATAGGTGTTCAGTCTGTGTAATATCACAGCTTCCATCAGTTTACTTATTGAACTTAGCAGGCTTATGGGTCTATATGATTCCGGTGCATTCGCAGGCTTCTGTGGCTTCAGTATAGGAACTATTTTTGCTGTCTTCCAGACGTCAGGATAATGTTGTAACTTCAAGATGTAATTAGCAATTCTGGTAAAGTAGAAGATGGTTTTAACTGGAAATTTTTTAATCATTTGATTTGTGATACCATCAATACCTGGACTTTTCTTGTTTGCTAACTTCCTGATGTATCCACAGACCTCCGATGGCATGACTGAGATAATGTTGTCTGTGTGGGGGCTTATTATGTATTTGTTGTGAAAGTCAGCAATGAGCTGTTCTGTGTTTGTATCTGAAATGTTGTTTATGCAGAACTGAGATTCCAGATGCTGTGCTAAGAGTTCTGCTTTCTCAGTTCCAGTGTAATGGATCCGTTGGGGCCCATTAAGGGGCGGAATGGAATTGTAGCATTTTTTGTACCTCCTCACAGCTTTCCACAGGGAGTTATCCTCAGTGGAAAGTGATCCGAGTGATCCACACTTTCGGATCTCAGGTGCCTGCCAAGCAGAGCTGCGTGCGAGCAGAAGTAAAAATGAAAAGCATTTTTGATAACCAGGAATTAATTATTGAGGTTTTAGAAACTGATGAAATATCAAATGCAAGGGGCAAGGAATCTACTCCGATCTATTGACTGGAATCAAGTTATCAGAAGTTCTTCGACAATGAAAATTCAGCGGAAGTTAAATCCACCAACCGCAGTATGGTGGGGCAGCAGGTGGGAGAGATAGGTTCAGATGATGAAGAAATGATTGAGAAGGGTTCTGGGAAAAGCATTACTCTCATATGAAGAAATGTTAACAATCATATGTGATGAAGAAGCAAATATCAACTCCAGACCATTAACATACGAGTACGAAGTGTAAGCACAATTGTAAAATAGTTATTAGACAGAATATCTACTAAGAAATGGCAACAGTCAATTTCTGGATGTCGTTCTATTTTATATTTATTATTCAGATGAAGTACGATTGAAATGTATATAGGTACGATGAAGTATGAACATCTGTTATGATATGTACGTTTAAGAATACGTTACACGTAGGTTATTAAGCTGTGAATACGATTTATCTTTAAATAAATGTTTGTTTGTCTCTTTTAAAATCGTCTTATGAGTGATTAATTTAACTACTAAAGGAAGCTAACAGAAGATTACACCGATTTATGTACACTCACTTCATCTATATTTATTCAAGATGTTGGAACCGAGGGTGTTCCAGATCCGGACACTCTGGATAAAATCTGTCGAAAAGATGGAGATATCACTAAAAGTAACGTGTGGAAGTTTTGTTAGTACATGGACCAATGAAAACAATTCAGTCTTCCAAGCAGAGTTAACGGCCTTAAAAAAGGCGATTAACCTCTCCAGTCGCTTTAATGCAACTGTACAAATTTTGAGCGACTCGAACTCAAGTCTGGAAGCCATTGGCGGTACCAGGTGCAGGAACCCAATCGTTTTTGCAATACAAAAGCAACTACTTCAAATATCGCCAGACTTTAGGCCCCAGTTGCGCTGGGTTCCAGCGCACACTGGTATCATCGGTAACGAAATTGCAGACGAACTTGCTAAGGAAGCAGCAATGAGTATTTACCTACCAGAACATCCACAATTGTTTCCTAATTCCTATCTCAAGAAGACTACATTTGTACAGCTAATTTCCAAATGGCAAACCAGATGGAATGAATCAACCACCGGAAGACGAACTTTTCGTTTCCTACCGCACGTTTCCACAGATGTATCTTCGTTTTCACCAGCGCTAACTACCTTCCTCACTGGCCACGGCCCATTCCCGACGTATCTGCACCGTTTTGGAATCGCGGAAAGCGATACATGCGAGCGCGGACAGCAAGGCAATCCTGATCACTATGCATTCTCCTGCGAGTTTACAAAGAGATACCACCTGTCCAAGCCTTCAGAATCATACTGGAAAAAGTGGGCACTGCACTTAATGAGGCATAAAGGTGCACTCAGTAAATTAATCAATGTATTTCAATACTGCAGTACACACTACTGTTAATATACACTTGCATGAGCGTATATTCCGAATAGTTCATTCAATTTTCATCTTGCAATCGTTGTAATTTACTATTGTAAAATTATTGTTGTATTTTTGTAAAAAAAGGGGAAAAAAGGGGGAAAAGAGGAAAAAAGGGAAAAAAAATTTTTTTTCACTATACGGTGTTTAGTAGTATTGGTAATTATGATCACATACCATCATCGGTACTTATATTCTAATTATATACTGTTCTTATACTAGGCATACCGAATGTGTATATTGTTATACTATATATTGTTCATATACTATACAATTATGTTCAAACATGTCTGTTTTTAGATCCTTAAGTTTATATTTTAGCTTAAGTCTTCTATTTTCTGTTATAACCTAATGTATTACTAAGGCTACTCATATTTATTTGTTAATAACTGTGGCAAGTATCTCCATGTAAAGGCCACTGATAATGCATGCAACTTATGTACAGTAACCGTGTTAGTCAGTATTTAGATACTTGGTTTAAGTCTTCTCATGTACTGTTTTATACTGTGTATATCGAATGTGTGTACAGTTATATTATATACTGCTCTTGCACTATGCAATTATGTTTAAACATGTCGGTATTTAGATATTCAGTGTAAGTCTTCCACTATCTGTTTTAATTTAAAGTATTACTGAGGCTATCCATATTAATTTGCTAATAACTGTGGCATGTATCCCCATGGAAAGGCCATTGACAATGTATATAATCTATGTGCAGTAACCACGTTATGTGATAGCCATGCATCATAGCATAGCGGTTTAACTACGTCTGATCATTGTGCATCATTCTCAGAAATAATTCCACGGAAATATCCACAAAAGAACGATGGTTTTTTCTCCTAGAACTTTGGACTCTCCACTTCTACTATTACTATGACTATGGACTCATTTAGTGATTCAAACGTGAAGGTATATTTCTGTCAAAAGAAATCCTTTCCCCCACGAATAATCGTAGCATTCCCATGCAAGGTGACTAAGCAATAATAACCATTCTAGTCCATGAAACACTTCAGTGACAACATATAAATTTACGTCTGTAGGTTCTACCCAGTGATTCTTCCACTGAACAGGCATCATTCCGCATGGATTTCTAGGACGGAAGCCTGCTCCGTGGCGTACAGTACATGGACCAAAGACTGTACCTTCGCGAACCATCGAGAAAGGTGACTTAGTTTTTGTAGGGGACGATTAGAGAAAAAGAACAGATTGGCCTATGGGTCGTGTAATGGAAATATACCCAGGAAAGGACAACATCATTAGAGTGGCGAAAGTAAAAACATCTAGTGGTGAACTGACCAGTTCAAAGAATATTTCCAATGGAGATAAACAATAAAGAATCTGTCGTCGAGCTCAGAACTACTGAATCATCAACATCTTCAGGAAATACTGAAAAAAAAAAGGTGACTTAGTGACTGTTACCAAAGACTGTCAACCTGAAAATTTTAATACAAGCATTCAGTTTAGTAGATATGGTAGAAAAATTGTGACGCTAAAGAACTTCAGTTAAATTGAATTTGTTTTCAATGCTACTATTATTTGTATTCACTTTTCTTTATTCATTTCTTTGAATTTTGTATACAATTTGATTTTATTCGGTTTTAGTGAACTAATCTGTTTACTAGTATTTTTCAGAAAAGAATTTTTTGCCTGTTATTTAAAAAATGCAAGTTTGGAGTATATTGAGTAAGTTTTAATATGTTCAAGATATATGTTACGCCTAGCTAAAGTTGTTAATTTATGGTAAGATTTAAATTTCTCCTTTCATATTACCATTTCATTTTTCATTTCATACTTGTTTTGATTTTCTCACGCTTTGTCAAAAATCGAAAGGTGGGAGAAATGTTACAACTCGAACGCGAGTTTTGATTTTCTCATGCTTTGTCAAAAATCAAAAGGTGGCAGAACTCGGACGGGACAACTCGGACGCGAAATGAGCGAAAGTTTCGCTTCTGCCAATGGCAGCAGAGAGTTGAAAACAAACTTTGAAATGAACGGTCAGTTACTCGGCTTCTCTTAATAGAGTTTGATTCGAATAGGGAATTATTCCCATCTTTTGATTTAAAATTTATCTTGAACCATGTAAATAGTGTATACAGCACATGTACGTAAATAAAAGTTGAGATTTATTTTGAATTTGTGGTTCGAGTTTGAATTGAATTTGAAAATCGAAAGCTCTTCCAAATAGAGTCGTCAGCATTTTAGAATTCCTGGATTAGAAATTACAGTATGCTTACTTAACCCGTTCAGGACCGAGATCGCGTGATTCTTCCTTCGCCGATCCAAAGAGGTTAGAATAGGAGGGTGGATAGTTCAACTCAAACGTTAAATCATCGGCAGTCATATTACTTCAATCACTGTGTCTCGGGGAAAAAAAGACTTGTCATTGCAACAAATTTTAAAAATTTTTGAAGTATGGGATCTTATGGTGCATATGAATGTGTGAATTCTAAAAAGATTCCTGAGATTTCTCTTCAGGTGTAAGTACTTTTTGTTTTTTAGGTAATATGATAAATATGGTGAAAAATGTCACAATGTCATGCATTTTCTTTCCGGATGTGAAAAGAACAGGACTTTATGTTCCTTGTGGCGACATCATTTGCCTTACTGAAGCGTCTTCTATAAAACTGTTCGAGTACGATTTTTCTTTCGCTGAAGTGGCAACAAAAAAGACTGTTAAAAAAGATAAACGTTCATCGGATTTTTGTTTTCAAAAGCAGCTACTTATCATTTGTTTCAATCCTGTTTCCTTGTTAATAAAATTGTTGAAAGACATTTGTTCGTTATAGTATACTAGTAATACTTCAATAATAGATTTTATTCAATGAACTTCATTGATGACTGCGTTCGTGAGGAAAATATGTCCACGAACGAGAACCCGCCGAAACTGTATCAGAGGAATCAACAATTAGCAAGGCAACTGTAAAAATTCCTTTTTCTTGGAAACCCGACCACAAAATATGGTTTTCTGAGATCGAAGCCCGATTCCGCAACGCCGGAATTACGGCTGATCAAACAAAACACTATTACATAGTGAGTTTGACTGAAGGAGGGACATTGTCACAAATCACTGACATTCTCACCAAACCACCAGACAGTGGCAAATATCCGGCCATTAAAAAGAGGCTTATTGAAATTTTTGCCGATTCTGAAACACAGAAAATACAGAAACTTCTGATCGAATTAAAACTGAGTGATAATAAACCACCCCAACTTATCTGCGAAATGCGCGACTTGGCAGCTCAGCAAGTGCCAGATGAATTCTTGAAAACATTGTGCATGCAACGACTTTCACTTAATATGAGGAGCATTTCGTCTGTAAGCAGTGATAATTTGTCCAAACTATCTACAATGGCTGATCAAATATGGAAATTAAATCCCAATTCGTCCCCGGTAGCTCTCATTGTTTCTCCACCATCTGATAACATTATAACCCAAGATCTACAGAACCAGATATCAAACTTGATACTTGCAGATAGCAGAAACGAATAGTCGTGGAAGTTCCAGTCCACAAACAAGGTGATACAGATCGAATTTAAGAAATCGTTCCAAAAACAACAGCGACCAAATAACTGTTATTGCCATCATGCAAATACCAGGTTTCGAAACAGGAAAACTGAATCCCGACTTTTAGTAACGACCGAAAGTGAAGGGGTTCAGCTGAGTCGTCTATATATTCGTGACAATGCACCAGCAACTCATTTTTTAATTGACACTGTAGCAGAAATATTGGTTATCGGAAATCGGAAAAAAGAACTTTGGCTAAGCTTGAGCTATTTGCTGCTAACGGTACAACAATCAAAATGTATAGTAAAAAATTAATAGAACTGGATTTAGGGCTACGCAGATCTTTTTATCACTGAGGAAGTCAATAAAACTATCGTACGAATAGAACTGCTTTCACATTTTAACTTGTTAGTGGATAGTAAAAATAGAAAATTAATCTACCATACCATCTCATTGATGGCTAAAGGTACTTAAGGTGTGTTACCTCCGCGCTAAGGTGACTTGCGTGGTTTTCAGACTTCGCGTTCGGCAAATAGAATAGGCATTTGTGCTACTCTGAAATTAGCGATAAATATTTCTGTAAATTCAGCAAACTGAACATCTCTGGAACTCGGAAGTTAACGATAATTTTTTTTTTAGTCCGAAAAGGTAATATGGCCAGAAGGACTATTAATTTCGTTTTGGCATTTTGCTCTGGTTCACTATAAATATGAGTTCGCTTTCCAAATTACTGCCACCAAATATTAGATCCCTGTATTATATTTAAAGAAATTAAATAACGAAGAATCTGCATAAATGTAAGTTTCTTGCATCGTGATAAAGAAACGGTACCTAGAGCCATCGAATTTTGAATAACGTACGTTTCCACCGGAATGTGAGCATCCGGAAGCCCAAATTTGGAATTCGTTTTATTATCTATTTCATATTTTGTAAAACTTTAAGAAATTCCTGATTAACAAACTCAACGATTTCAAAACGGTCAACGACAGCATTGAAAGAAAAAAAAAAAATCTCCAACGAGCAAGACTGTGCATAGGAAATTCTAAAGTTATGCTCATTTTAAAATTATTTTGCGATATTGCTGTTGCACTGAATTTTATGGTTTAAGTGTGAGGAATGTGATATTTAATAAATAAAGGTAACACGCAAAGGGTTAAAAAACGGCTCTTTTGGGCGTAATGTAAAATCTGAAAAGCTTTCAGATTTTTTATTTTGTATTTTTTACTGTAAGTGCTTTTTTTAAAAAATACAAACTCCATTACAACACCATCCTTGGTGACACTTGGATCCATAATCTTTGAATCCGGAAGCCAACGTTTTATCCGTTAGACAACAGAAGCAACGTTAAATTGATGTAGACAGATTTTAAGAAAAATTCAAAATCTGGGATTTCGAAATCCATCACTATTTTCTCGCAACAGTCTATTACTTTAGATTATTCTGTAAAAATTATCAAACGTATATAATTTATGGTTGATAATTAAGGTTTTTTAGACTAATAAACTTCAGAATTTTCCTTTAAATAATTTATTAAGATATTCTATGAAATTAAGCATTTTTAATTATAATCTGGAATTTTAATTAATATTAGTCCATTTGACTTTTCATTTGCACGAAGAGGAATTTTTGAAAGTGTAATTATTTAAAAGCTGTGGTACAAACTGGACATTTGAAGCGAGACGTCTGAAACTGACGCGGCAAGCGGCAAAAAGTTGAAGTTAACTCAACTGTCGCAGTCTCCGGTCATTCGGAAAATACCGCCTCTGAACTTGCTTTTGATTAGTCACCACTTTCTGCGCGACCGCGTCATCGCGTTGGTCTGAAATGGGCTGAATATGCGTGAACGCTTTCCGCGTTTCCGCTTTTCACGCCAACGGACAGATCTGAATACAGCTATAGTTCCAAATATAGCTATAGCATTTTGTGGGGTTTCACTATACACGTCAAATAATTTTTCAAATTGTTGCTACCAAATATTATCGCCCTATATTATATTGTTACGAATTTTGTATTTAGTTAGATATTTTAGTAGAATTATAATTAACACTCTTTTATTTTCCTGTGCAATGCAGCACAAGATTTATTTTAAGAGAAGCTACTCCGGAAAAGTAAAAATACAGGGGTACGTGCATTTAACATTTAATAAAGAGATATCTCGTAATTTAAATTTAAATTGAGTAAGTGTAATTGACTATTATGTTAGCTGTAACCGTAATTCCATCCTCTTATTGGTTTCCAGAGATCTCGAGAAGCAGAAAATGCTAGAACTATCTCGTGCGACAGATTGAAAGCTATAAAAAATCAGAGAGAACATCTCAGCTCAATTGTTTAGTTAGTTGCTTAGTTACTATTATTGCGACTTGTTTAGTTAGTTACTGCTGCGATTTGTAGCTCCGCACTCGTAAACAGGAGTTAGCTTTCTCATTAGGTAACGTTTTGCACTGCGTTGTATTTTAACCTTTTTAGTACTTTAAAGTATAACTACTGATTATATTCGTGATAATTTGAACACTTGTACGAATATCTCTGAGGAAAATTCCGGCATTCGGTTATATTTCTTTTGATAAGTATACATTCCATTAACATTGTATCGGACTTGTACTTTCAATCTATTATGAACCCGTACGCACGCAACAATATTTAAAGAAATTAAATAATGAAGAATGAATGTAAGATATTTCTGCATGAATGTAAGTATATTTCTCGCATTGTGAAAAAACGATGGCACCTTATACCATTAAATTTTGAATAACGTAATCCTCCACCTCAGCACGAGCACCTGGACCCCGAATTTTGAATTTGTTTTATTATCTATTTCATACTTTATAAAACTTTAACGAATGTTCAATCAACAAACTCGACGACATCAATGTGAGCAATGGTAACACGCTATGGAAAGGAACATTTTTATTTCCAGCGTGAGAGACTGCGTACCGGAAATTCTAAAGATATACTTATTTCAAAATTATTCTGCGATATTGCTGTTGAATTTAATTTTATGGTTTAGTTGTAAAGAACTTGATATTTAATAAATAAAGGTAACCTGCTAAGCGTTAAAAAAAGTCCTTTTGTGCGTAATGTAAAATCTGAAGGCTTTCAGATTTTTTTATATTAATGTTCTCCTTTATTTATTATTAGTCCAAAGGGTGTTGGCCCAGAAGGACCTAGAGTCATCAAATTTTGAATAATACCACCCGAATACGCAAATCTGGAAGCCCAAATTTGGAATTTGGAATTTGTTTTATAATCTACTATGTGGTACCCGTCCGCGTTGTTGGGCATTTTATCTACAGATATTACGAGATATTTATTTAACAAATATTAAACGCACTCGCTCTTGTATTTTTACTTTTCCGATGTAGCCTTCTCTTCAAATTAGTTTGCGTTGCACGGGAAAATAAAACAATTTTAATTACAATTCTAAATAAATAGCTAAATAAATGCAAACTCCGTAACACTGCCCCCTTCCCAAGGAATGCACGTCCCGGGCAGTATAGTTCCTGGACAGGAAGGCAAACTTATAAACAAGGCATCAATGCAATCATAAACATTACATTACAATAACAAAATAAACAATAATTGCAATAAGTAACTTTCAGCAAATGAATTTCTATCAAACACCAAATACAAATCAAATACTGTCAGATACTAAATACAAATCAAACAGTAAATACAAAAAGGACCATGGTCTTTATACTGTTTTACAATTTTATACGCTACGTACTATGGCCATAGTATGGAGCTAATCCGTCTTAATGAACGACTTTAAGTTTAGAGTTCGGTGACTTACGGATCCGAACCACGACGTCGTTTTGTCGTGGGACTATAGCTCGAAATGTCCTGCCAGGTAGGTTTCCTGTTTGAGGTCTCCATTAAATAAGTTTTGGGTTTAATGTCACTGTCTTCCAGCTGGTCTTTTCTGACTTCCTTGTCACTATGGGTCTGGATCAGTCGATGTTGTAATTTGTCGTGCGACAGGATTAAACAGCTGGTATTTAACTTCGACCCTGGAACAATATTGGCAGTTTTCTGGGTAATGTCTTCTACACAAGACGTCAGCGTTTCCGTGCGATTATCCCTTCCGATGACGGATAGTGATGTCATATTCCTGGAGCCTCTGTATCCACTTGGCTATTCGACCCTCAGGATTCTTGAAATTTAAAACCAGCCCAATGATGCATGATCCATGCGGAGCAGGAATTTTATGCCCTATAGATAATGATGGAAATGTTCTATGGCTTTGACTGACCAGCAACTTTTTCCTGGTAACACAGTTATTTCCCCGCGTCCGTGTCGAGAATAAATGGTCTGTCGAGCTGAGGATACGTCGGAATTGGAGCAGATATTAAAGCTTCCTTCAGGTTCTTAAATGCATCCTCACATTCGTTTGTCCACAAGAACTTTTGCTTGCTCTCTGTCAGCTTGTAAAGGGGTCTTGCTATGGAAGAAAAATCTTTCACGAATCTCCTATAGTAGGTGCAAAACCCTAGAAAGCTTCTCAGCTGGTGGACATTTTCTTGACGTCTCCAGTGTTTAACTGCTGACATTTCTTCAGGATCCGTGAGCACACCTTCAGCAGAGATGACATGTCCCAGGTAAGTCACTTCCTGTCTGAATAATTTGCATTTAACGGAACTCAACTTATCAGGAATCGTATTTCGTTTTATCTGTTTGGCGAACATGACGTGTCCTGACTGGACAGTGAGTTGACTGCAAACTGTGTCCTATGGAGTATAGTAAAGACGACAAGATGAGAAGGGTAAAATTACCCTTTATTTTTTTCACGTTTTCACAGTCGCTCCCGCACTTCGGGATACAAAGACCAACCACTTGTGGTCTGAACGTAAAAAATTAAGACTACTAACTAAATAAAATTTAAATAAGAGCTAACTGTTAATATTGTACACAAATGACTAACACTAATTGACTGATCGTAAGTTTGACTAAAGTTTATTTTATTTTAAAACTTTACTATCATCTCTTATTTTCCACTTCCGGCCAGAATTAACGCGTGAATATGTTTATGCAAATTGTACTTGCTAACGCTTAAGTATTTAAGTTGTGGCTTTTTGTGAAGAGCGTACTTGATGGAGAGAAAGTGAGCCATCTTGGCACGAGTCTTCACGCGAGCTTGCCATCAGTTACTGTCCGTCTTTAAGGCCAGAGGTTTTAATCCTCTTGAAAGCTAAAGACGTATCCTAGTTTTCCGCAGTTTGCGTACTACAGACGTAGTAATTTAAAAGGTCAGTCTTAGTGCTAGTCATCTGTGTAAAATATTTAAATTTAGCTCTTATTTAAATGTTATTTACTTAGTAGTCTTATATTTTTACGTTCAGACCACAAGTGGTCGGTCTTTGTATCCTAAAGTGCGGGAGTGACTGTGAAAACGTGGAAAAATAAAGGGTAATTTTAACCCTTCTCATATTGTTGTCTTTGCTACACTCCATAGGACACAGTTTGCAATTAACTCACTGTCCAGTCAGAACACGTCATGTTCGCCAAACATATAAAACGAAATACTAGTCCTGATAGTGCCGCCCGAAGGAGAAAACCCATGGCCGACTTTCAAGAGAAAGTTGATGAACCCGTGGTACCGGCTCAAAATTCAGAAATGCCAGCTACCTCCCTAAAAGGATTTGGGTAGATCGTCCAGACCATGCGAGCCATGAAGCCAGCAGCGAGCTTCGATGAGAATTTACCGGCGAATATCTTTTTGGAAAAGTTAGATGATCACTTCATGTTGTAACCAGTCCATGAGTTTCAAAAAGTGACTTTGGCTACTAGCGCTTTGAGGAGTCAAGCGCTTAGTTGGTTGAAATGCACCGGAAAAAATCTCTTGAGCCAACCGAAAAATCCTACCTACACTTACTAAAATTTCAAGACCTCCTTAGTAAAGGCCTTCCCAGTAGTAAGAAATCGTACGAAATTAGAAGCGAAAGTCTTCAGCACATGCCAGCAAAGAATTGAGGACATCTGAAGCTTCATTTTAAGAAAAATACAATTGTTTAAACTTCTCTATGGAAGCCGGCAGGATCCTGAAATAATATAAGTGATTTTGCCTAGGTTTGCCCGAGGTACAAGACTTTATCGAATTTAGGAGTCCGACGACTTTGGAAAAGTTATTTGAACTCGCAATCCAGTTTGAAAGCAGAAGAACAGCGGACATTGAAAGAAGACGCCAGTACGAGCTACGAAGTCAATTTGGTGCGCCAAGGCCACAGCGGAGGCATGATCACGGCTACGGAAGCAAGTCGAATCAGTGGTGAAAGAAACCTGAATATTCAAAAGCAAACAGCAAACGTCGACAGTTCAATAATAAGCCAGACAAAAAGTTTGAAGGTCAGCGGAAAGGCCCGGAAAAGAAGAAAGGAAATTTAAACTGAAACGGATTTCTGCTGGCGTGAGGGTGCGAAACTCCGAAGGCCAAGAAAATCCCTCTACCATCAAGGTCAATACAGTTGTTGCGAAAAATTTAGTTCTTCCGAAGATTGAAGTATTAGTAAACAATATTCCAGCCACTGCCCTCCTGGATACAGGAGCTCAGTGTAGCTTTGTGGCAGAAGAATTTTTTAAAAAAATATTTTCGTCGGTATAGAATCTACAGTTCGGATAATACGACGTGATAGCAGCCCAGGGGGAAAGATGCAAATGTATAGGTAAAATACCATTGTATACCCGCATTAAGGACGAGCAGTTAAAAATTATATTCCTTATTGTAAGAAATCTTTAAGCAAACATAATATTGAGCGTAGATTTTCTTTCAGCTTCCGAAGCAACACTCTATTTCAGTCAAGCATTACGTAAGCTGACAATGAAACCGGTGCCAGAATTTAAAGCGGATCCCCGCAAATTGAAGCTTGAACATTTGCCAACTGAAGAGCAAGAAAACTACGTCAAGTGGTAAATGAATTTTCTACTCTTTTCAGTGACATTACCGGAATTACGCAAGTGACCAACCATGAAATAAATACGGGAGATTCACAGCCAGTTCGTCACAAAGCTTACCGCTATGACAAGTTTAAGGAAAAAATTATAGAATGGCATATTAAAGATATGCTAAGTACAAAGATTATCACGCCCATCTCTAGTAGTTATGCTAGCCCGCTTGTCTTATGTAAGAAGAATAAGGATTATCCGGTTACACACACAAAAAGGTGGCGTTTTGCAATGTATTACCGCAAATTAAATAGCATTACTAAGTATCCAGTTTATCCGTTACTCATTATTGAGGAAATCTTGCGAAACATAACTTCCACTATATAGAGGATCAATACTTGACTTGTTAGTCTGAAGGACTTGTGAAATGTAGTTGTTAAATGTAAAAGAAACAGCCCTTGCTTTCAATAGCAGAAAGTTAACTGTATTTTTTCAAATGGGTAGAATTACTGGCATGTTAATGTGTTCTTATATACATGTGAACTTTTCAGTGAACTACATGTGAACTTTTAACTGATATGTTAAAAGTGGAAATATTGCATAAATGACAAATTTCAAAACTTAATGGTATACAGAGAAAAAAAAAGCGTTACGCATTGTGAATATATGCTAAATTTGGAATAAATGAAGGTAGTTAGGCTCTCTGACTCTACACTGCAGAGTTAGTCACGTATTTTAGAATAGGCTCAGGGTTCAGAGACGAATTTGTGTTCTGAGGTTTTGTTATGTTGAATTTCAACACGTTAGTGTTTTGATTGTAGGCGGTAGTGCTGAACACTTGTACATAGGCACACCCGTGTTTGGTGTTCCTCTCTTTATAATACATGGCAGAGAGCACGGGGAGATAATTAAATACTGGTATGAATGAAATAAGAATGAAGTTTTAAAAGAAAATATACGTGTTCATGTTAAGTGGCATTTAAATTGTTTGACAAATTGATTAAATTAGTTTTCTTCTAGATCTCTGGAAGGAACCGACAAGAGACAGGGAGTTCCTGTTTCTAGGTACTAGAACAGGTGAAGAATACTTGTCCCTAGAGAAAATGTTGCAAAACTGCTTTTTACGTAATTTCTAGGTTAGATAATTTTAGTGAGGAGTTTTTGTAAAAGATTGGTATCGCATTAGACTTAGAATTTAGAATTAAAAGTTTTCAATAAGGTCGTTTAGACCTTAGTTTCAAGCTTATTAACTCTGGCAGGAAATATGTAAGGATCTTCTACATACTTCCCGCCAGAGTTACTTACTTCCCGTTTTAGTAGCGTAATAAATTTTAAGCTACTAAAACGTTAAATAGAACTCAATTTAAAATACAGAAAGAAAGCTAAACCGATCTCACCTCGAATTCGCTACAATCAATCACAGCACTAAGTAAACAACTACAGTTCGCTTAAATCAACTACTGAGCTGAGATGTTTTTCTCCAGCTTTTATAAGCTTTTTAATCAACACGAGAACATTTTGGTATTTTCTCGATTTTTCTGGTTAGCAAAACCATTACGAGATATATTTATTAAATGCGCGTACTCCTGCATTTTTATATTTTCGGTGCAGACATTCTCTTAAAAGTCGTCACACGCTGCTTTGCACGGCGAAATAAAACAATTTTAATTACAATTCTGCTGAAAATAGCTAAATAAATACAAAATCCGTAAGAATTTTTATTCTAAAATACAATCAGTAAACATAGTTACAAACGGGTTTTTGTTTTTGTTATGGTTGAAATTTCGTAGCACTTGCTTTGAGAAAGATTTCGAAGCATTGCTCCTTTAGCGACTTTGAGTCAAAGTAATGTATTCCTGCTAAAATTTTACCTCTCTTTCATAGGAAATTCCTAGAAGCATAAATTTTAAAATCGAGTTGAGACCAAAAATAATCATATTTATTCTATAAAAGCCGTTGGAATTTGGAATAATACAAAAAGAACGCATACGAAAATGGAGACTTTGGAAACTGAAAATTTGTCTATGCGCATGTTTGTTGAATAATTGTTATGCGCGTGGTTAGCAAAGTTTGGTGTATTCTGAAGCTTTGGCAATATCTACTAAGGTGGTTGCGATGATACGTAAGTGCCGATTTCTGAGACAAACATTATTTCAATTATGTTTCTTGGGCTCGTTAATATATTTCTTTTAGAAGCTTTTTATGAGAAGTTTCTCTCCATTAAGTGTCCATCAAAAGTTTTTCTTCATTTAGGTGGCCCATAAAGATATAAAGTTAAAGAAATACAGTTACAGTAAAAGCCATACTTTATTTAAGAAAGAAAAACTTACATTAACTTACATTGGTGGAGAAAAATTTACATTGGGGACGTACCACAGGCATCAGACAGATTATTTAGTAATTGCAATAGCAAGGCAAATATTCTTTATCATTTGAAATCATCAAAGTTACTTGAATATTAATTATGCAATAATAAATTAAAGCTATTTCAATTTATATAAAATAGATACATTAATAAAAACAATATTAAAATCCAAATTACTAAGAAATTATTACTTCAAAACTTCTCACTTTGTTCGACAATTACAAACTGATTAAATTAAAAAAATAAACAGCTTATCTTTTGCCCTATGAGAGTACTCTAAGAGCTGGTTAATAGAGAGATATATACGTGGACAACGAATTAAAGACTTTCGCACAGTTTTCGTGGTAGCATAAAATAACATAATGTAATGGTCCAAAATTTAAGAAAGCACTCCACTTAAAACACCTGAAATCTCAAAATATAAGTTTATTTAGCGCAGAAATTAATTATGAGGTTGTAAATTGTATGCACCACTTCAGATGTAAATGTTACAAATATGCCAAGCAATAAAAACTTTTGCTTTCGGAATCATTCTCTGTTATTAAAGAGCAAAACAGAAGAGACTTAATTTCTATTTGGAATAACTTTTGTTTTCTTTACTGATATTACATTAAGCTTAAAATACATGAAAGTGTAGAATAAAGATTTACACGATTTCTAAAAATGTAAAAAAACGAATATAATAGATTCAAGATAAGTCAACATTGCAAAAGCTGCCCTTTGTCTAATGTGATAAGAATTCTGAATTTAACTGATAATGCGATAAGAATCAGCCTGATCTTGTTTCTAAAGGAAATTATTTTGAGTTTATTATCACTAGGAGACAGCGAGAATATTGCCACATTAATGTTCTCAGATCTTGCATAAAGCTTATAATTTGAGTATTTATAGTGCATAATTTCATAAAAAACGACAAGAAATTTGAGTTTGAGACAGTTTACTACTCTCTTGAAATTGGTAAGCAAATTTTCTGCTATTTTCTCTCTTAAATATCGCTAAATGTTTATGGTGATTCACCACTTCTTATGTAACCACATTAGAAATAATTTGTGGCTTTAACTAACTCAACAGGTAGTTTAAATAAGTGTAATTATCACAAACTTCTAGTTAAAATTTGCGAAATAAATTCTCCTTATTTAATAAACTGTGATTTTTAAGTTAAAATGAACAAAATTAAAGCATTCAACTATTATTACAGAAATACGGCCCTCACCAGAATTAAGGAAGTAATGCCCTCACGAGGACTCATAATTCGGACCTTTCGATTGCCAGCCGAATATGCTTCCAATTACATCACGAAGTAAGGAGGGAAAAATCCTTACATTCTCCCCCACTTAAAGGGAGATTGGAATGGAGGAGGTAAAGTCCTCAAAATCAGGTGGTTATGAATTATCATCCACCCCATTTTAATTCTAAAGCCACTCGCAGAATCTATTAGGTACTTGTCGGAGAAAGAAATTCGAAAAATAGTAATGCCTTCATGGGGATTTGAACGCTGGACTTCCAGCCGGATATGGTTCCTATTATGTTACAAGGCCCCGTGGTAAGAAGAGAGAAAATTCCTTACAAATTACGTTAAGATGTGTCATACTTTTTAACTGACCTATCTGTGTATATAAAATATACATACAGCTGATTTAGATTAAAAGAGCCTGTTAGAAGTTCCGTTTTGGTAAACTTTCTTTTTATTTCGGTTGCGTGAAGACTCTAATACTTTAAAAAATACGGGATACAGGCAAACACACTTGCGAGGCAAATTCTAATTCTTTTTATTCAAATTAAATTTTCAAGATACAGTTACCTTTAAATGTTTTAGAAATTTGCTATGTCATTGTTAAATATTTATCTTGTGAACTTAATGCAGTAATAATATAATTGCTATTTTTAATGCATTACTCCGAGCCGTCATCTAATGATAGCTCTAACTATTACTGTGTCCAACACTTTTATTCCCTCACCGGTAACCAAGTTATGACACTAAGTATACGTGGTGGGGAACGAAGAGACACTTGCATTATTAATTTCAATCTGGAAACCAGACGGGCTATTTTACCTGTCTACCGGAGCGGGTGTTGGCCGAAAGATTTTTGCTGTTAACCATATACTGAGAAAGCTTTTCGTTTGAATGTTTATTTGTTTCAATGCCCACAATCACTTTGCCAGGTACAATATCAATATCAGTAGTTAGCATGTATGCGGGCTTTAATCTGTCAACAGAAATATTAACGGTTTTGTCTTTAACGAGAACAGAAAATAAAAAAAAAATCTGAAAGATTTCAGATTTTAAATTACGTCCAAAGGCGCGTTTTTTTAACGTTTCGTGTGCTACCTTTTTTTATTAAATATCATGTACTACGTACTCAAACCATAAAATTCAGTTCAAAATCAATATCGCAAAATCATTTTAAAATGAACATATCTTTAGAATTTCCGTAAGTCTCGTGCGCTGGAGATAAAAATGTTTTTTTTTTCCTTACAGTGTTGCCATTGCTCGCTTTGAAATCATTTAGTTTGTTAATCAGAAATTCGTTGAAATGTTACAAAATATAAAATCGATAATAAAGCAAATTTCAAATTCAAAATTAGGGCTTCCAGATGCCCATATTCGCAGTAGGATTACGTCATTCAAAATTCGATGGCTCTAGGTTTTATCACAATGCGAGAAACATGCATACATTTATGCAGATTTTTCAACTTTTTAAATTTAATGCAGAGCGATAACATTTAGTGGCAACAATTTGAAAAGTGAAACGGGCATTCAGAGTGAATCGACGCAAAATCGCAAAACGAAAGTAATAGTCCTTCGGGATTAAATCCCTTTGGACTAAATATTTCTCATTTCTGTCAGATACTTTGAAACAGTCTCGCATACGTTGGTTCGAGTGGTTTTTTCATCCGCTCTGTCCTAACAAAAACGAAAGCATGACTTTTAACGCTTGTGGACAAAAAAAATACCTGTTTGGTAGCACTAAATATTTTGATCGGTTTTAAGTTATTCATGTAGTTTAGCAGCTTACCTACAAAGGTACCAGAGTCAACTTTGGTATTGGGTAGATCAAAGAATTCATCAGGTAGTTTAATGTTTGTTCCATATATATTTGGGCAATCGAGAATTTTGTATCACCTCGTAGGGAAGATCTGAGGCCCAGCAGAGTTGTTCATAGGATTTCAGTCCACTGATCATTATTATCATTATTATGTGCATTGAATTTGAAGCCGTTTTAGAATTGCAAGGAATAACGAACTGAGTGGATTTTAAAATTATTGTTCTATTTAAAATTATTGTACTATATTAATTCTCAAATACTTTAATGACAAAACAAAGATTATGATACGAAATAGTTGCAAACATGCTCTCAAAACACATTCAGGAAGCATCAAAGAGAAGGAAATGATGATAACTCTCTTGAACAAGTAACTTCGAAGATGCCAGGAAATGTATTCCTTTTCACGCAGGAAGCGGGGGAAAGCGCAATCAGTTGTTCACTAGCTTGTTGGGTTGGATTCGTTCACTTGCAATCAAACAACGCGTGCGTAATAACGGTGGAATACGATGCATAAAATATAACTGATTTTGTTTTCGCTCAATCAGTCAAAAATGCATGAAAGAATATTCTGTAGAGCTTATTCTGCAAAACCCTTACTGAAAATCCTGATAAGTATGTGCATATTTGTTGTAGAAATGGAATGTTTTAAAATCAAATATTTTTTTAAAGTTATATCTACTTTATTTTATGAAGACTGACTGAAAATAATTAATGGATAATAAATTAACACGTGAAACGGCTATTTCGCATACTGATATAGAAAAAAGGAAAAACAGAATTTTTTAACACGAAAACATTTTAATTGCTTAAATTTCATATTGCTATAAATTATTATAATTACTTAAATTTCATATTGCTATAAATTATTATAATTACTTAAATTTCATATTGCTTTTTATTATGTGTTCATTTGAAGATAAAATAAGGCTTTGTTAAATGTTAGAAGGACATTTCACATTTTTTTCCTCTTCTAAATATTAAGCTTTATATAATAAGAAAGGGGCTTAAATGAAATAAATTTTTGAGGCTTTGAATAAACCGAATAAACTTGAATTAATTTTAGCTATGTAATGAAAATATATATAAGATTTTTACATATTTTTACAAATTTTTATCGGCGAAATATTTTTGGTGGATTTTTCAAACAAATGAATAATGCGCAGATAAGTAATATAGTCATGCAACAAATTTCAAAGGTTTTAATTTAAAATTCAAGACAAATGCTCAAGCTCTGGGCATGTTATCAGCTATTAGTTGCATTAGGACTGGAAAATAATAAATTAAGAAGAACGATATTTTCACACGGTGCTGGTGTCATTTTAACATGGACGTGTTACACATTTCCAAGTGCTCAGAACTTAATAAAATTAATTAACGATAGTGATGAACATTTTAAACAGACGAAGAATCAAGTGTATATAACAAATTATATCACACTTGATAAAGGGTAAAATTAATAATTTAACAAAAATTTAACTATTGCCACGATAATAAAATACAGTAAAAATATTCTTATAAGTAAATATTTCAAATTCAGTTGCGCAAAAAGTATTTTAGTTTTATAATGAAATAAAAATTTTGGTGATCGCCTTTATATATATTTGATGGTCATGGTCGGTTAGAAAGTGACTGTCTTAAAAAATACATCTGTAATGATCAGTCCCTGTCTTTATT
>KK115093.1:164726-189368 GCA_000611955.2 Stegodyphus mimosarum | reverse complement strand
AAATGGTCGTTAACCGGAAGTGGTTACCACGAGTGGGTTTATCGAAAAGGATTCGCTAAATTTCATTTGCATCTTTTAACGAACATAAATGTAAATTGAAAAACTGTATTCTTAAAATTTCTTCCTGTCAAATACAAAAATTAAATTTTTCGGTTATTCAATAAAACCCTCCCACTTTTTCTTATTATTACTCTTACGTGACTCTGACTGCCGCACCGGAGTCTCGGATTCGAATTCCGGAGAAGGCAAGGAATGTTTGTGAGTGTATAATGTCTGTGCGGCATGGCGACACTCAAATTACGCAGCTTGCAGGAAGTCCTCTCGAGAGGTTGATGGTAGGAGAAGAGGAGTGTGAGACCCTCGGACTTGTAACTCCTGCGTACTGTCCTTCAAAATTGGGAGCGGAACGGAGCAAGTTCGTATTATCACTTGTATGGTGCTCAAGGCTCTTACCAACGACAGGCGCAATCTTGTTTCCTTGCCACGATAAATTTCGCGGGCTTGATCTGATATCAGACAAACGTGATCACTCATATCAGCAACAACAACAATTATTCCTATATGAAGGATTCGCTAAATTCGAGAACATAGACTAGAGAAGACTGAAAATTCGACCCAAATTCACATTTTAGCAAAGAATCCTCCGAGTTTCTTTGAATTGAAACAGATCCCTCTTATGCCACATTCATCTTATTTTCCAGATTTCTCGCCCTTTTACCCCAACTTTATCTCTTATCAAGACTATACTACGGTTTCAATATTTTCAGTTGATTTATGTCACTCAAAGAAACGGGATTGTTAGCCGATGACAGATATAAAATGAAGCACTCTCTCAGAAATATGAAGGGCATCCTTTTAAATACGTATTTGCTCCAAGAGCAAATGTACGTTCCAATGGATGTTAATTCGAAGGTAACTAGGCTGGAGGGGAGAATGTTAAAGAGGTTATAGTCAATTAAAATTACAAGTTTGCTTTCATATTTTTTATCTTAGACATTCCCTCCCTTCAAAAAGAAAAGGCGGAGCGATAAAGAAGCCCTTTTGAGAGAAAAAGCATTAGAGTAGCTAAATATAAAAGATATAATTTTGAAAAAACAAAACATAAAATTAGCTTTTGAACAATTAAAAAAATATAAGTCGTAATAATTCAATAATAATTTTAAGCACTATATTCTTTTAAAATAATTTTAAAAAGTTCTTGTTTCTGGAATATTCACATCCCAAGTTTGATACTTCAAGGAAGGATTTCCAAAAATTTTTGCGCACAATATCACAATTATTAAAATTTTATGTATCCATTAATTATTACGAATAATAATAAATTTTAAAATTTCTACACCATACTAATTTTCACATTTATACGTAATATTCTTTGTAATAGCATTATTAAAATTATGGTTTTTACTTTTATTGTTACATTTTACAATTTCCTTATTTTACACAAACTGGAAGACCCCCTCAGCTTTCTCCTAGTACACGTATATCCAGCTATTTTGTCATATCCACTTTAACGAACTCATGTACTAAATTTTCATGAATGGTTAAGGGTTGCTTTGGCAGTTAAAAACTTAGAAGAAAAAGTTTACGCCATTCTGAGAAATGCTTTAAACAGAATTTAAAAGGAATTTAAAAAATGAAGAAACTATTAAATTTTATAAATAAGTAAGTTGCAAATTTACATTTTGAAAGTATTTTCAGAAAAGTTTTTATATTTTTTTTAAGATATTCTAAATTTTTTAATTGAATATGCAAATTAATTATTCATGCTTCAAATCAACTTTCAAGGGGTAACAATTTAAAACACTAAAACCTGAATGAGTATATAATTTGGTATCTTTCAAAAATTATAAACGCATATAATTTGGTACTTTTTTTTATAATGTAACCTGAAAAATCTAAGCTTTGACAGAAACGTAACAACACTAAGCTTTGACAGAAACGTAACAACACAGCGCAAAGTGCATTTAACACTAAATAAATGGTTATCTCATTAAATTGGCAAGATATCGCCACGCTGGCCATGGTTTTGGTGATTAGTTGAGAACACTACATAAGACTGGGACGATTATCAGTTTCTAAGCAGTTGTTACTACAGAGCGACTTCGGAGTGCTAAGATATCAGTGAGAGCTTCGCCTTTTAGATGCGCTTTGCATTGCGTTGTGTTTAACCTTCTTAGCAGTTTGAAGAACAATTACTGATTGTATTCTTGAAGTACAACTATTGATTTAACTCTGTGATACTGAGAAGAGTTCTACGAATATTTTTGTGGAAATTTCCAGACCTGCGAAGTATTTCTTTTGATAAAATAAACATTATGAAGCTATCATCGGTTTTGTATGCGATGAATATATTACGAACCGTTCGCATGCAATAATACATATCATTTAACACAAGAGTTTAATTTTTACTTCCTAGGAACAATTTTTCAAAGTTATTGTAACTTAAATAAAGTAAATTAAATTAATATGTAACTTTACTAATTTAGAAGTGGGAAATATAAAAAAGTCAAATTAGACTAATGAATAATAAACCATTAAAACACTATTAAATTTGCCTAACCATGCTAATGTAGGGTATAATGTTTTTACAACAGAAACAAAATGTAAAAATTAGAAATAAACAATTAAAACTAAATTATAGTTTATTTGCCAAAGGGGAATTGACCTTTCAAGGGAAAATAATTTTACTTTAGCTGATGCCAATAATCTATGTGTTTTGTGAAATCAATCCTTGAATACAAACTAATATATATATATATATATATATATATATACAAGGTGTCCCATAAATCTGTAAATATTTTAAAAATTGATAAAAATTCAAGGATTTGGTAGAATTGAACGTGATTTGCGAAAATGTTACTCTTGTGAAGGATGATTTTTTGGTAGAGAAAACAAATAGCTATAATTTTCATCGATTGAATACGCTGTACGAGATCAAATCACACATTTCATGGAAAATTGTGTTTATTTCTATGCAGGTAAATGTTTGCATGCACATCACTCTTATTCTATGTTGTCCACCATCATCACAAATTACAGTTTGCAAGCGAGTTACAATACAATTAACTGCAGCATCTAACATATCCTTTTGCACAGCTCTCTTCAAAGAAGAAAGGGCCTACAATAATGGACGCAATGACATCTCACCAAACAGTTAAACACAGTCAATGTAGGAGCTCCTCAGTACAGGCACGTGAGTTCTCCTTTGCCCACATTCTACAGTTATGGGTGCTGACTGTCCCATACAATGAAAAATTAACCTCATCTGTCCACAAGGTACTGAGAAGCCATTGTGGATTATCATCGATTTCGACAAAGCCCAATTTGAGAATTCATATTGCTCAGTTTTATCATTTAATAAGAGCTGGTGGACGGATTGCAATTTGCAAGAGTACAATTTTAAAACACTGTGAAGAATTCGGAATACTGGTGTCTTCGGTATACCAGTGTTCCGTGCCACTACATACTGCACTTGTTGATTGTTTCCTTAGAATGTCCATCTGCGAAGCCACACTGGAAGTACGGTCCTCTGGTAAACTTAGTGCACCACTACGAAGGCGATGCTCCAAATTTACTGTTTCTTCGATACGTCGTACCAGTGGAAGTCAGTCCAGCAAGAGTGATTAGACTTGAACCTTTCTTCCATCTCTTCTGTATCCGAAACCTTCATAATATTTCAGTCGGTAATTCTTGGCTGAGGTAAAGCAACTTCACTAATAACGCTTTATCCACTAATGTCAACATCACAATTAAAACTTTATGTACTAGCAAGTAGGAGGAAAAATCAGAAATGAGTTGCTAATCGTAAAACCTGCAATTTATGCAACTCTGATTAACATATTTCTTGTGACTGCGTCTATGCCGCGCGCTCTATCGAAGATAATACTAACCATTTTTTTCCTTTACCAAATTCACGAGAATAACTTTTCGCAAACCGAGTTCAATTCTACCAATTCCTCCAATTTTTATGAATTTTAAAAGTATTTACAGGCTTATGGGACACTTTGTATATAAATATAGTATATATATATATATATATATGTGTGTGTGTAAGAAAAATAAAGAATATGTGAAAGATTAAATTAGCAACGTAAATTTCCCTTCTCAATTCTAAAAATAGTAACCTCTCTCTCTACACTGCGTCATTTCTAGAATAATCCATGCCATATGACTCTTATTTAAGTCTGATGATGTAAATGGAACTAAACATCAGGCAACCAATAATAATTGTACAGAAGTATTAACTATCCAACCAAAATACATTGTAAACCAAAACTAACTCAGTCTGAATTAAGATTTCACCCTGAACGTTTGCTCGCTCCTCTTCGGCCTAGCTGGACTGATGTCTGCTGCTTTCTTCTTGCTGCAAAGTTATGAAAAATGTAAACCTCTTGAATTAGGCACAAATAATGTGCCAAGTTGTTTGTGGCCTCAATATGTTTACTGAAAATAAAATGAAGATTTAATCTGCCTCGACTGCCAAATTTCTTATTCAGTGTGGATCGGCATCTCAGCATTCTAAGACATCAAAATGCCTGCTCGTCACTGACTTCTAAATTTGTGTTTATTATTTCATATATACGTTTATATATATATCATGAAAAAACATCGACTCTAGAGTAGAAAGGGGTGCCCTTTCATTTGACGCCAAATATTGACGCTGCTACCGGTTTTCTAGCAACCCAGAATAAAGTCTTTTCCCCATTGTTATGGTGGCCATTTTTTTACGTCATACGGTATTTCTCTCGCCTTCTAGCATGCCTTTATGGTGTAATGGTCAGCACACTCGGTGCATATTCGAGGGGGTCCGAGATTCGAGTCCCGGCGAGGGCAATGCCCATTTTCAGTCTCCTGCTCCAATAAAAATCCTAATGTCTCTACAATGGCGTTCGAACGAACTAAAAAAAAGTGGTGATTGATGATTCTTCATCGCCAGCATTTGGCGATTATGTTTCCTAATTCCCAGTCGCCCTTTAAAAGGGTGTGTATATAACGCATTTCTCCCACTTTCTACCATGCCTTTGAGGTGTAATGGTCAGCACACTGGGCGCGTATTCGAGAGGTCCAAGGTTCGAGTCCCAGTGAGGGCATCGCGCATTTTTCACGTCTCTCAGCATCAAAAATCCTAATGTCTCTACAGTGCGCCCGAATTAAAAAAGGTGGTGGATGATGATTCTTCACCACCAGGATTTGGAGATTGCCTTTAAAAGGGGTGTATACAAAGTATTTCTCCAGCCTTCCAGTATGCCTTTGTGGTGTAATGATCAGCACACAGGGCTCACATTCGAGAGGTCCGAGGGTAGCGTCAAAGCGAAGGCGCTGCGCATTTTTCGCGTCTCTCAGCATCAAAAATCCTAATATAACTACAGTAGCGCCCGAATTAAAAAAAGTTGGTGGATGATGATTCTTCACCACCAGAACTTGACGAGTGGGTCTCCTAATCCCCAGTAGCCCTCTAAAAGGGGGAATATATAAGGTATTTCTCCTGTCTTCTTAGCCTGCCTTCGCGGTGTAATGATCAGCACACTGAGCGAGTATTCGAGAGGTCCGAGGTTCGAGTCCTGGCGAGGGTATTGCTCATTTTTTACATCTCCTGCTTTCAAAATAACCTAATGACTCTGCAGTGGCGCCCGAACTAAAAAAAAATGGTAGATGAGGATTCTGCATCAGAAAGGTCGGGTTTGGCTGTCTACTAATTCCCAGTCACCCTTTAAAAGGGTATAAGGTATTTCTGCCGTCTTCTATCATGCCTTCGTAGTGTAATGGTCAGCATACTCGGCGCTTACTCGAGAGGTCCCGGTTCCAGTCCCGGCGAGTGCACTGCGCATTTTTCACGTCTCGCAGCATCAAAAATCCTAATGTCTGTACAACGTGCCTATGTTAAGTTTAATTTGATTGGAATGTCTTATCTTAGTGGTCGAGGTCTACGTGATTTGTAGTACGTGTACGTACTTTGAATTATGGGATTTTAATCGCCGTTAATTGATCTTTGGTTTTCGTTAGCTGACTGGTTCTAATTAATCGTTGTCCTGTTACTTCCACAAAAAATATGTTTGGCAAGACAAATTTTAGCGTTGGATCGCTGGCAAGATCAGCGGTGGATAGCGTTGAAATTTAATAAGACAGCGTAAGGATAAGAAAGGTATAATTAATTTTGTATAAATGAAGGTTTAATTAGCTGTCTCTATAAATGTCAATTTTGTGCAAAAGAAATGCGTTTGGTCGAGCTTAAGGATCAATCAGATGGCTATGAGTTCGTTTGTCGCGAGGTGCTCGAAACAGACGTTCATATGAACACTATTGAGAGCATGCGGATCCACATTAAGCGCGAGTGTCGCAAGCGGGGTCTTAGGCAATAGTAGAATGACATTTTCCGACTTCTACTTTTGTAGAACTTACGTGGCGTCGCAGCTACCAGAATCAGGAACAGGAATAGCCGTTCCGGAATTATATCAACTGTATAAAAGGATTGTATGCAACGCAATCATCCAACACTAGCGATGAGAAGTAGCCAAGAACAAAAAAGACGGTTTGAATTTAAAAGACGGTACTAATTTTTGGTGTTTTTACAACGTATGGTTTCGGCATTGTTTTGGGCTAGAGCTATCTTGGAAACATTGCTTCTAGGCGTCAAAAAATCGCCAAAAATACCAAGGGGCATCATCCTATTTCCTCACTAAAAACATCACTAATAATCATCACTAAAACAAATCGAGGTTTTACTAAATTACGATTTATTTACATATATTAAAAGGAAAAGAAAAGAAAAAGAATGTTACCATCTTGTCTGAGCGCTCATCTCGATGGCGCGTAAAAATTACGTCATGCTGCATGGCCATTTCCCATATATACATATGTAAAATATAAAAAATACGATGGCTTTGCTCTACGCGAACAGCAACATCTGATTAACTTTCCGCGATTTTAAGATCTTCCCCCTAGGCCAGTACTGTCTCGCCTGTTATGCAACGGCTACTATAAATTACCTCTATGCGCCATTTTTCGTCAGATTGCTTTCTGCCATTCCTTAAATGCTTTGCTCTGTTTCTTTGTTTTTCCTTTGCTAAAAATATTTATGACATCGGGTTCTAAATTTACTAGTAATACTATTTAAATTATTATCGAATATGTGATCTTCGTGTAAAGAAAAATGAGTTGTTATTTTAATCGAATAAAGATGTGGAATTCTTAAAGTGAAATTCGTCTGTCGTCAGTTCTGCAGCTTTTCCACTCGCTACGAAAATATCCAGACTCTCGACTGCAAATATTACATATATATTACATATCTATACATATGTAATATATATATATATATATTATAGTTATATATGTATATATATATACACGTACGAAGTATATTTATATTTATTAAATGTACTGAGTTCGCTTTTGTTTTAGTACATTGTAGTTGTTTATAGGTTTTTAGTGCTGTAAATTTGGAGATTTGTTCTTCGGTTGCATAGCTTATTGCTGTGAATTTTTACAGTATTTCATGGCAGTATGAATAACCCTATCCTGCAGTGTTAAGCAACAACGCAACACTCTTCTGCTTTCATTACCTTCCGCTTAGAGCAATATTTTTGGTTTCCTTCAAGAATTTTTTCTTAACGTTCACATTTTGGTGTCTAGCAACCTTTTGCCTCAACAGACATAGTTTTCTTCTTTTTTTGGCGTTGCACGCATCTTTCTTTCGCCGATTAATTCATTTGAAACTTTTGATTTAAAAGGAGAGACATGCAAATCTACCTTTTACTTGAACAATTTGATACTATTTAATCGTTATTGATAGTATTACTTTAGTACAATACTAGTGAAAAGTTTGAAATATTGTGAGAATTAGTAAATTAGCATTCTACATATAGAACATAGGAAATTACAGAAATACTGAAATAATCAGAAAAAGCGAAATTCGCGAGATGGACATTTTTTTTAGAAAAGCTACTAAAGTTTAGTATATTTTCCTTTAGATTTAAACAATCTTAGTAACCATCGATCGTTTAAAGACCATCTTATGACTATAATTTAGACAAAATTTTATACGATAACACTGAAAAGCGGAAATATTAGAATACGGTAATGTGCTAGGCAAATTGACGCCAGGTGATTGATTCGATGTAAGATTGTCAAAAGTTTTGAGTTATAAAAGAGAATTGTGAATTAAAATTAAATGAAGTAAGTCTATCTTTTTTATTTATTTTTTTTTAATTGCACTTCATATTTTTTTTCTTTCTTTCAGTTTACAGCAAAGTAAAGGAAGTTCATTTCTATGAAATACTGGAAAAGTACTAGACAGAAAAATGTTAAATATTCAGAAAGTAGCTGTCATTGGAGGAGGTATCATTGGTGTATCCTCGGCAGTGCATGCTCTAGAAACCATTCCCAACATAGAAGTAACTCTAATATCTGAAAAATTTAGTCCGCATACGACTGCAGATGGATCAGCAGGCTTCTGGTGTCCTTACTTGTTAGGAGACGTCCCATTGGATACTTTAAGGTACAAGCCAACTTTTCGTGTCTTCTTGAGCATTTCTAGAAGAAATTTAATCATTTCATATTTTACAGCATTCATTTCAGAAAAGCAAAATTCATTTTTTGAAAAAATAAAACAGTGCAAAATCGGTAAGATAAAAGTAAACTTCTAGAACTCAGGGCTTTAGCATACATTCGTTTCGTAAGAAGCTAGTAAATAAACTAAAGTGTAAATAATTGACAGCATAGGGGGGGAAAGTACATTGTTATTAGCCTTAAAGGGTGTTAGCCCAAATGGGCTATTAGTCTCGAAACGGCATTGAATGATTGTAAATGGATGTATCACTTTTCAGATTGTTGCCACCAAATTTTATCGTCCAGTAATTCAAAATTCGGGCTTCCAGGTGCCCATTTTCGGGTGGAGGTTTGGCTTGGTTTGGTTTATTTCCTTACGGTAAAGCCTCAAGGAATATCTGCCTAAGGGGAAGGAATGCTTTCGTGGAGGACTTTCTAAGGAAAACTGGCTCGTATACACGTTACACACAGAGAAAAATACCAAAAACATCCACGCAGCCAGCCCGTTCGCGATATTCGAACCTTGGACCGAACTATCAGTTTTCAGAGTCTTTACTGCTTGGCCGCTAGTGGGCCTCGGGTGGAAGACTACGTTATTTGAAATTTGCTGGCTCTAGATACCGTTGTTTTTCACAATGCAAAAAATATACATACATTCGTGTAGATTCTTCATTATTTAATTTCCTTAACTGTAATACAGGGCCATAATATTTGATGGCAACAATATGAAAAGTAATGCAACGCATTTGAGTGTTTCGACGCAAAATGCCGTTTCGAGACTAATATCCCATTCTAACGTCCCTTTTGGGCTAAAGGAGAAAATGGGTCAGTAAGAGTGAGTGCAAGAGAAGACTGGTAGACTACGAGCTCAACTAGAACGTAAAAAAACTTTAACAAATCCTTTTGGGCGATTGTTAAACCTGAACCCTTTCAGATTTTGTTTTGTTTATTCATTTTGCATTTTGTGTGAATTTGACGAACTCGACGACTTCAAAGCGAATGCTACCATTCGGTAAAGCGTGCGAAATTCTATTTTCAAAACATAAAGGGGGAATACACAAATTAAAATGAAGGATAAAAGGGACTTCGGCAATTAAATCAGAAATTTGCTTTACATATTTCTTGAAAATGTTGCATGTAAACTAACTCGGGGTTGAAGGATATGTTTTTCTTTTTTCCGAAGAGATATATTGTTATTAAATAATTAAAAAATGTAGTGAAAATGCATTGTACTAAAATTTCTAAGTGCAAAATAAGCAACATTATTAGTCGAAAAAGGAACACCGTCAATCGTTGCTTCCACATGGAAAGAAGACTCCAAACAAATGCATGAAAAAGTACGTACTGTTTTCAATGTTTCTAAAGTTTAGTAGCTGGTAACAAGAGAAAATCCGCTAACGCAGAAATAAATTGGAAAGTTGTGAAGATTTATCTATTTATTTTTAACTAATAGTTAATTAATTTTAAGTTCAAATGCCTTTCTCTCACTCTCTTTTCACCCACACTTTTCAGGCCAGAATGTGAATAGATAGCTAGCGTTTATTCAGATTGAGGGAGAAAGAAGTGCTATTTAAATGCAGGTTTCGCAAGTTAATTTTAGAGCGTGTTCTGCCTACTTCAGGCCACGTCGTACCGTGACTTATTAACGATTCTGCCGCTTTGAGTGCTTCTGGCCATTTGGCTTGTCTCGCCGGTTTTCTACAAACCAGAGTCTTTCTTGCGCGTTACTTTATCTTGTGAGCCGTTAGACTGATCTGTTACATTTGATTTTAATTCAACATTACGTATTTAAGTTTATCCAGAAGTGTTGGCTTGTGTAAACCCAAGTTAGATCATTGTTACTTCTTTGTTTTCAAATAAAATGGTCTTATACAACTTTCTTCTGACTTTTGCTTTGCTTCACAAGACTCGAAGATAATTCTTCAATAGTCTTTTTAAAGTTTGTAGTTTATGCTTTCTATAAGAAGTTTATAGGAAGTTTCATTCTTGTAAGAATATAACACTTTACAAAGTCTTTACATTTTTAGCAACAATAAATAAAATAATAAACCAAGACTGGTAACTTGAAAAAACTAAAAAATATAATATTCACCAGCTTTTGCTGAGGCATGTGGGTCAACGCAGAATACCGTGCAGAACCCTGTATGAAAACTATTTAGGAGATAAATGGAAATATATTGTGACCGTTGATGAAGCATGGATTTACCTAAAGGTCTGCAACAAAGAATGGTCTATTTATTATCGAAAAAGAAGAGAAAAAATGTACAAAAATGGTTCCGTCAATCTAAAGAAGCTTCAGTAATGGGTTCATGATTATCGATGGATTTTCTTGCAGCGTGAAATAAAATTAAGAAGAGGGAAAAAAATCTTAAAATCAACTCAGCGTACCAACAACAGAAAGTTTTGTATCCGATATTTACAGAAGAAATTCCTTTTTTTTTTACACCAATGACTTTCAAAGAGTGACAGAAAATTTGAAGTGAAAAGACAAAGCAACAAGTTATTACTTCGAAAAGTACCACTGCATTCCTCGAAAAAGCGAAGACTGATACAGGTACTGCATATATACTTTTCCAACTATTCCTACGGAGACCTTGACGTTTCTATGGACTATTTTGCTTTTGAGCTCTTTCTGAACGCAATATCTACTAGGATAGATGGATTCTGAAATGTAGTGAAAGAGGAATGGAAATAAATATCCCTGATAATTTTATGAAAAGCCCTCCTATCATGAAAATCACAAAGCAGACCTACAATCCAAGAAAAAGGTTATTAGATCGAACTTTAAAAAATCCTCTTTACATTTTAAAACTGAATTAAACGGCTCTGAAGTCATTCTAAAAATGTGTAAATACCTTCTGTAGTAATATTGAATGTCATGTCTCATGCTCAAAAGATTTCTATAATTATGATGAGCTAGGGGCTTGTATAAAATGTAATCCAGATGAGGTAACAAATTTTCAGGCTTACTCGACATTTTTGCGAGTACATAAAGTAAGTATGCATGAGCTTAAAGTTCAAAGCGTTAGAAGAAGTATGTAAAATCGACTCATTTGATGACTTCTGAGAAGCTGACAGAAAATCAGTCGATTTATATGTTCCTAAGTGAAGAAATTCTGAATATGCAAATATAATTCGCATGGAAAAGTGTAGAGTCATCAAGTTTTTTTTCGGATGCTGAAGACATGAAAAATGTGCAAATGTGCAATGTCATCACGGGATTCGAATTTGGACTTTTCGAATATGCGCCGAGTACGCTACCGTTACACCACGAAGGTATGCTGAAAGGAGGGAGAAAATACCTTATAAAAGAATCTCGTTTTTCGACGTCTGTTTTCATGGTCATTCTTCCTACTTCACTGCTTGCTCAAAATATTCAAAAGCGAAATATACATCATGATTTTGTGTCATTAAAAACTAAATATCATATTTCACTTTTTGTGGCTAAAAATGCATCAATTTAAAAACTTACGTTTTGTAAAGTTGAACTAAACCTCTCATAGAAACTAAGCATCTCATAGGAAACTCATATTGGGGTACTTAAACCTTTTCTGGAATCCATTGATCTGTATATTATGGAAGTGACTTTTATTTCCTTGTATTATGATCGGATGTATTAGTACCACTATATTTTTTTCTTCCTCTCTGTTTAAGATATGAGTTTCCTCGAAAATGACAATGATCTTTCAGATACGATAAAGGTTTCCATCACAATTGTTCATGTTGTCTACAGCAACAGTAATTCGGCTAAATTAACAATAACTGCTTGACACATTAACAATACTCGTCGTCCTTTTTGGGCAAACAAAAAATCCGATGCTTTCATGGAGCGATAGAGTACAATGAAATATTGTGTGGCTTTTCTTATTTTCATTAATGGCTTGGAAGAAATAAGTACTTCTGAAGATCACCTCCTAGCTAGCGGCCATACCCGATTTTTAGGTGCTGCAACAATATGCCTAGTTTAGCGAGTATCCATGAGAACCATATTACTTTTTAGCGTAGCCTGTTACTTAAACTGTTTGTGGTCTTCATTTTCGCAATTGTTGGGCTTATGTGTCTAGTTGCAAAAATATTTTAAACGCCGCAAATATTCATGTTACGGCATATTTTAAAATAAAAAAAAGTCAATTTTACGAAATCAATGAAATTTAACATTTTATATGCCTTTAGGCTCCTAGAGTTATAGTTAATTAAAAAAAAAAGAAAGAGAAAAAGAAAATGACTCCCATACACATAATTTCAAAAGTGTGAATCGGTATCGCCACTGAAAGAGGTGTTTCAAAAATGGACCAATGAGCTTCTATTGCTCTTGTGATGCTGAACGTTTGAAACTGTGCATATGAATCTATGTTGTTGTTTACGCTTTATTCTACATTTGTTTCGCAGTCATAAATGTATGGCGTATAAATTCTGCTACAAATCTAGTAGGAAATCTCGTAGTGCTATCATTTTATAAGTTTATTTGATCTTCAACATTTCACTTTCTTGAAAATTATCACGCAGTGATATTTGGATCAATGTTCGTTGCATATTATCGCTCTTTATACCGAAAAGATGGCTCAAGCTAAAATTAGCCTCGAATATTATGCATTTACTAAGAACTGTGGGTTAAGAGAATTCAAGTGTATAATGTTTTATTGATCTGAGAATAAATGGAAGTATTACAATGAATCTAGTATTTTCTTATTCCTGTGATTTTGAAAGTATAAGATTCAAAATATATATTGTGAGTGATCTATCACAAATGGATATTGTGAATATTAAATTATATATGAATAAACATTGTAAGTTATAGATGAACAAATAAAATGTATTTGTTGTGAATAAGATAAATTCATTCTGTTTGAAGCGTATTTCTTGGGCAGGTTAAGAGTGAACAGTTATTAATGTGAAATTTAACACACTAAATCTGTAGGAACGGAAATTAGGAAAGGTGACTTTTAATAAAACTGTGCATCGGCTATTATTATAGAACATCTTTTTCATACTGCAATAAAAAATGCTAAGATTTATTATTTACATATATAATTATGCTTATATTTGATCTACGACAATGAAAACTTTCACCAGAAATACACGATGTTATAATTATTTTGTATAAGAAATTAAATGGCATAACATTTTCAGCTAGCTTGCTGAAAGGGCTACAAAGGTCATGTGAAATGACAGAAATATTACTGGAAGCCCGTTAGTCCATTCTGGATGCCACTTCCTCGTGGCGATACAAATGTGCATTTGCGAAATATGCCTTCCGTACGACAAAAATCGACAGAGATATTAAATTTAAAATTTCGAGGTTTTCAGCATATGTTTCAGCGGAGCATGATCTGGATAGTTGCATATTATGTTTAGTAAATGTTCACACTAATTCTAAAAAATAGTGCGCAAAATGCTTTCGGTATACCAAGTGTAGCAAAATTATAAATTAAAGAGCATTACGAACTATTAAATCACAAAGAAATATCATTGGAAGATGTTAAATGCTAAAATATTATTGGAAGATATTATCGTATACTCCTGTACGATAGAAATTGATCAAGATGTGTAATTTTAAAATTTGAGACATTTATGGAGTTTACAAAAATTAAAACAGAAATTAAACTAATTCTTACGAAGATCGGTTAAGAATAAATTGGGAAAATTCGAGATGGAGTTTTTCTTTGCTTTTTTTGAATATCTTCCAATGATATTCCTTTGTGATTCAAAAGTTCGTAATGCTCTTTAATTTGTAATTTTGCTACACTTGGTATACCGAAAGCATTTTCGCACAAGTTTTCAAATGCTAAAAATATTTCAAGCAGTTTTATTATCATATTAGCTATACAAAATACTTAGAATCATATTAGCCATATGAAAATGCACTGGACGAATAATATTTTTCATTTCTGTTTTATGCAAATAATATTACAAGTTTGCTAAGCGCCAATATTTGAATCTTGCCTCTATTTTCCAGAGCAATAATTCTATAAGAGTTTGTGAAATGTATCTCTTTTCTGAAAAACATTTGTGTTGATCAAAAATTTTCTTGACAATCTGTATATTAATGGTCGTCACTTGATCTACTAATATCAAAAACCTTTTTCTCAGTTGATGCTTAATTTTTAGTTAAGTTTCATATATTTTTCTTTACAATTTGTTTACAGTTACCACTGAAGTTTCAGAAAGCACGATCTGTAACTTCAATTAAAAATTTCAGTCAGTTTTTGTTGGAAGGAATCAAACATTTGTGTTTAATTCTTTACAATGAGTATAAAATTTTAATAAAAATAGCTATAGTGATCAGGGACCGAATAAAATACCAGAATCGTATAAATTCATAATTTTTACATAATTAATTTTTAAAAGTAACAAAAGTAAAACAAGAATATTTGTATCAATTAAAACATTTTTGGGATATTGTTCGGAGAACAGCCTTGACGCCAAAAAGGGAGAAACAGCTTATTGTGGTATGGCAGGCAATGGTTGTCATTCGATGACGTACTTCCTCTAGGTAGACAGCCGTAATACTTTTCCCTTGCTAAGGGATTATCTGTAGTATTACTTATTAACTGTAGTATTTATTATTGTAGTATAGTAATTAGTATTTATTACTGTAGTATTTATTATTGTAGTATTTATTACTGTAGTATTTATTATTGTAGTATTTATTATTGTAGTATTTATTCTGTAGTATTTAATTATCTGTAGTATTTACTTCCGTTGGCATGATGAAATGTTGTCCATACCCTTAAAGAAGCCAAGTTGGCGCAACCAAGGCTGTTCTCCGAACAATATCCGATTTTTGTAATAGGAAGTCTATATTTACGACCAATGGTTGAGAAAATAAAGGTCGTATGAGCGCTTTAAAGTACACGATGTATATTTTTTCAGATCTCAGTTAACTGACACATTCTTTTTCATAATAGGTTTTGGTGTCAGAAGACTTTTAACTTCTTGGAAGGAATTTTCAAAACTCCAGAAGCCAGCGAGCGTGGAATAGGACTATTATCTTGTTATTACTTGTCATCGGTTCCTATGGTATTTCTCAGATATTTATTATAAGTTTGCTTGTATCCATTTTATAGCGCAGTATTTTGCTTATAAAAGATTTTGTTACTCTAACCTAGAAGCTTCTGATTAATTTAATTTATTCAGGCCAATTTTACGTAATTTAACTTAGATTAACTTAAATTCTTTAGAGAAATCGCACTGGCAGTTCCTTTTAGAAACCGAAGATTTTAAATGTAAAATTATCCCCAAAGAAATAAAATCTTTCAAGTAGATTTTTTTTCCAAATTAAGTTAGACATTCTTGTGCAATGCTTTCAAATAGTCTCAAAGCTCACTTCAACTAAAACAAATAAATTGAGTAACAATATATTTTTATGGAAGTCCTAATTGGAAACTACGGACATGTAATGAGTAGTCTCAATGATCTTCAACAAATATAGTCTGTTACTTTAAAATAGGCGTTTCAAGGTCGCAGGTACTTTGCCCTCGTTTTCGATCGTTATCTGTGTTGTCATTGCCTCACAGAAGGAGTTAATCGATTCTAACAAACTGGAGAGTTCGACTTTTTTCCGGAAGCAGTTGTTGTCATGGTTATGAGTAATGCTTTGGGGGAAGAAATGGCCTTGAACTGACAATTCTAAAGCAACAGACTATGACTAAAACTAACTTCAACTATACAATCACTATTTTAAAAATGAAGTTATAAGGTATTTCTCCCGCCTTCTTCGCATGTTTTCGTGGTGTAGTGGTCAGCAAGCTCGGCGGGTAACCGAGAGGTCCGTAGTTCAATTCCCGGCGGAAGGCGTTGCTCATTTTTCATGCCACCGGCTTCGAAATAATCTAATGCCTCTACACTGGCGCCCGAACTAAAAAGGTGGTGGATAATAATTCTCTACCACCGGGATTTGGCGATTGGGTCCCCCCCTAACCCCAGTCGCCCTTTAGAGGGGGGAGTATATAAGGTATTTCTCCCGCCTTCGTGGTGTAGTGGTCAGCACGCTCGACGGGTAACTGAGACGTCCATGGTTCGATTCCCGGCGAAGGCGTTGCTCATATTTTCATGCCTTCTGCTTCGAAATAACCTAATGTCTCTACAAAGTGAGCAACAAACTGTAAAAATTTAATTTTCTATCTTAAACATTCAAATTTTCCTTAAGGAAAATTTGAATCTTTCCCCTCCTTAAGGAAAATAAAGTGAAGTATAAAGCCATTTCGTATAGTTTTATTTGTTGTTCAAATTCTTTTTATCCGCAGAATTAAAAAAAAGGCGAAGTATAAAGGCATTTCGTACAGTTTCACTGGTTGCTAAACTTTTTTTATCATCAGAATTTTCTGATAATGAAGAGAAAAGAACTGGATAAAAGAATAATCACGTTCGAATCCATTTTCTTTTTCATATATCACTCCAACTGTTTGTAGCAACTGTTCACATTCGTTGCCAGTGAACTTTATAAAATAATGGATATGTAATAACATGAAACCAAATGTTTACTTCTATAGCTCAAAAGATGTTTCTTTTCATTAAAATAACATATTTGAAAGTGATCATAATGTACGTACAAATTGGAAAAACTAGAATAATCCTTTTTTTAGTACTAAACTGTTCTAGGTCTGAAATGTTTGTTACTGGGACTTATCTTGCTTGTCTGAGAGTAATATCAGAATAAGTCTACGAATGTTTTTATGATGAGGAGTCGAAAGTCATTAGATGATTAACATTCATACCTTCAAAATTTCGTTCCAGTTTTGAAAGTTAATTCCTCGGGAGACGAGTCCAAGGATTTTCACCCCCTTTTCTGCTAATAACTGCTCCCTTGTGGCAAAGACACTATACATCCAAGTCTTCTCCGGGATGCGAACTCGGGCCCAGCGATACTGCAGTCAGCAACATTAATAACTACACTAAGTAGAGTAAACCCATCAGGGGTCGAGTGTTTAAGGCCATTGGTAGTTGTACATCCAACGAACGGGATGGTTACTTGGGTGTTTTCGTAGCTTTCCACATGTTTAACGTGGATACGAAACAGTTTCCCTCAGAAAATTCTTCACGAAGGCATCTCTCTCGTTAGGCAGATAGTTTTCGTGAGCGTTGCCATATCAAAGAACATAACCAAATAGGCCAGCCTGAAAATATCTGCTAAATAAATAATTGGTTTATTTTTGAAATTTGTTATTTTTATGGTCTGGCTTTTAACACTTCCCATCTTCAAGGGCGTTGTTCTTAAACACTCTGAAAATTTTTACATGTAAAATTACATTTAAAATTAAGTCATGATATTCTGTATGATTAAATAAAAAACTGAATTACTCAAAGCATAAGTTAACAGGATTTTAATGAATAAAAAAATATGAGTTTTTTTTTCGTATAGCGCACAGCAGACAGGAGAACTGAAGAACATAAACATAATGGGAAAACTGACACTTTTAGTAATTCTAAGCAAAGCATTTCGGAAATTTCTTTCTCGGTAATAGAGGAAATGGCACAAATGTAGATTAACTTTAGGATTTTGCTGAACATCTTTAGCGGTGTCATGGAAATTTTCTGATTTGATGAAAATTCAAACTTGGCTTGTTTCTGTTTTGATCAAAATTCAGACCTCTCGATAGGATGTTCTTCTTCCGTTCTGCTCCAACTAAAAGCAAATCTAATTTTTTTGCCTCTCTTAATTCTTTCTCTTCTTATTTTCATTTCACAGCGCGTTGGTTGAGATTAGAAACAAGTAAACATAGACTTCAACACATATATATTTATTCTTATTCATTATAGAGTAATCTCGGGGCTTTAATATATATAATGAAGACCATTAAGTGCGACGAACACTAATTTATTAATGATTTAACACATAAGAAAGAAATAAAATGTAAGAGAGTTTTAAGTTACATAGCTCGCGCTGAGCTTTCAACTCCTCCACTAACGTTCGTTAAGTCACATGACTGTAAGAAAAAAAGAAATGTTTATAGTTTTGTGAATCACGCATCACGTGACCGAAAAGCAGATGCGCCGTTTAAAGGATGAGTCACTCCATCTGTTACAAGACGTAATTTTCTTTAGAAAACAATATACATCCAAATATAAAAATTAATCTGAATCCGAATTTACGGGAAAACATAAATTTTAGAAGAACTTATTTTGAAAATTTTAAAATTTTTAGAAAGTATCAGCGTATTAATAGAATTAATATTATTAAAAATGATTTTGGAAAAATAAAAAAAATTGAGATATTATATATTATCATTTAAAAATTAGGAGATAATTTTTATGTACTGTGAATCCCTTTCATGGTGCTGTGGCTCATATCAAAATGAAATAAATTACTGATTTTACTTCATAGACCTATTTTTATTTTCATGATGTAGTGATAAGATATTTCAGTTTTGCAAGAAACAATAAATTGCTGCCAATTTAATCCTGACACTTAATCATTAATTTTTGTGTAGGAGGCACCTCCATTCAGTGATATATTTTTCGAATGGCGGGAGATGAACGCCAAAGAGCTCGCCTTGTTCCCAGAGCGGTACAGGTAAAATCGGAAGTAATAATTTTTTTCCACTCTATTTAAATCATTCTGAAAGAATCTCGAATGATGTGAACCATTTCTTTTGCAGGTATGGCGCGTTCTTGACAACATTTTATGCAGAATGTACTAAACTTATTCCTATTCTAATGCAAAGGTGTGTATTGCTTGAAATTAACATTCCTTTTTCTGACGAACAGAACGGAGCTGTAAAATATGAATCTTTAAGTTAAAACATAGGTTCCCAACCTTTTTCGAACTGGTGCCCCCTTTTCTAGTGAATATTTCAATACCGCCCCCCTAGAGAAATAAGAGCGTACATAATGCATGGTGAAAACAAGAATTAAATAAAAAAAAATTACTAATAGATAGAATGTTGTTGGAATTGAAACGCAACTGAATTTCTTCGTTATTTAAAAAGAGAAATAAAAGTTTTAGCTTACCTGTTATAAGGATAGGCAGGGATTTTGATGATACGAAATAATCCATAATAAACTATTGCTTTCTAAATAAATAAATTGACAGTTTCAGAGAACACCCAAAAGGCATACTTAATTATTATTAAAAAGTATTTTTATTAAAATTTAAAGGCATCGAATTTCTAACTTAACTATTGAGAAGGCTGAATTTGATGCATTTTAAGAAGCTTGTTAATATCAGGCTCGATTTTACTTAAAAACAATCGTAAATCGCCGCGTTCAGTAACATGGAGCCGATTTCTCTTTTTCGTTACCAATGTTGCTACAGCACTAAATCCACGTTCTGCTAAATATGAAGATGGGAATGCTAGCAGAAATCGTTGCACAATCGACCATAATCTTGGATACAATTGCGAAATCGACTTCTGCAGCCAAAATTCTTGGTAGCCATTCTTGAATTTAATTTTTAATTCCTCGTTTGTCGTCAGTTCTATCAGTTCTTCTTCTAACTGAGATGGTCCTGCTGTGTTGACATTGGAAAAAGGATCCAAAACCCAGTCTGGTATGTCCATGTTTAAAATGTCCTCGAATCGTTCCTTGAAGTCATTGTAGAGGTTTTCCAAGTGCTGACAGTAAACAAGCAAGTCGTCGTGCTTGAATGATACTGCTGATAAACATGGGAAGGTATGGAATTCACGTCTGCCTATATTTCTTTTATATAATAGCAGTTTAGACACGAAAGCAGCAATGCTATTTTTAGTCTTAATCAAGTTTAAGTCTTCTCCTTGAAGTTGGAGATTGACATCATTAAACAATTTATAGAGGTCTGCTAAGTACGCAATATCGTTTTTTGATGCGATGAGGTTGTCGCGCAATTCCGTGTCTTTGTTTCCTAGGAACTCTATCACAGATTCAAACAGATTGTAAAATCGAGTCAAACAAGTACCTTTTGAAAGCCAGCGCACCTCTGTGTGAAGCAGCAATCGGTTGAAATCTTCATCATTTGCAATGCAAAGCTGACTAAATAATCTGTCATTCAACGAGTTACTTCTGATTTTATTAACTGCTCTTATAACATATTGCAGTGATGTATGGAGACGTTCGCTCAAATTTTTCGCAACCAAATGCTGTCGATGAATTACGCAATGCACAGCAAGCACGTCCGGAACTTTATTTTTTAAGCATGCTATGAAGCCTTTGTGACGCCCTGTCATAGCCGGTGCGCCATCCGTAGCAACCGACAAAATATTATTAAAAGGAATTTCCTTTTCGTCAAAAAACTTTTGCAGTGTATCAAATATGGTTTCTCCTTTTGTATCTGTTTCCAAATTGGTAGCAAACAACATTTCTTGACATATTTTTTCATCTTTGATAAACCTCACGTACGACAATAACAATGCTTCATTGGTTGGTAAAGTGGACTCATCCAGCTGAATTGAAAATTGACAAGTCTGCAGATAATTGCACAACGATTCTTCAATGTTTTCAGCCATCTCATCAATTCGTCTTTGCACAGAATTATTGCTCAAAGGAATTTTTCGGATAATATCTGTAGCTGGTTTATGGAGCACGGTGGTTATTACTTCTTTAACTGCTGGTAAAATTAAATCTTCCCCAATAGTATGTGGCTTGCCTGTTTTAGCAATCAACAATGAGATATTGTACGAAGCTCGAAGTCCGTCATCGTCTTGTTTAGAAGCTGATGAAAATAATTTTGATATAGTTGGCTGATTTTCAATCTTCTTTTTTATCTCTAGAAAATAGGTCATATCTCTGTCTTTCTTATCCGGATGCATTTTATTAAGATGATCTTGAAGCCTAGAAGGTTTCATCGCTTCATTCGAAAATGTTTTTTGACAAATAAGGCACAATGGAGATGATGGATTTGAGGGATTTTCGATAAATCCGTATTTTATATAATCCGCACTGTACTGCCGCCTCTTCTTTTTTGCTTCCGACATGGGTTTTTCTTTACTTATACTTGATCCAAGTTAAGGGAGCTGCAAGGGATACTGCCGGTTTAAATAATATAAGTTGAAGTAGCAAAATATTAAGGCAACGCCGTTTTCATCGTACGCAGTACATGCTGCGATGAACGATAGATAGTGTGAGCCTGAGTCTGTAGCATTCTGCGGGGCTGTTCTATTTTTAGCTACCTACAATTTTTGATCGGATAAACCACTGGTGACGATTTGTCTACTCCGCCGCCGCTTATTTCGGCGCTCTAATTTTTTCCCGCGTCCAACGTCGCCTACGCACTTTTACAGACTCTCTTAGAATACAGTTTAGTTGGAGATCTCGCTATCGTTGCCGCTTGTAAGTGGCATTTTTTAGTCCCAGTGACATTTTTTGTAAATGTTACGGCCAAAGCCCGAAATCGGCCAATTCGCATTTTGGCCAACGTTGCTGTAAACTTACCGGCGAATGTCCAATCTTTTTGTTGATTTCTGGCTTTGACCGGCCAATTTGGGAAAAAAGAAATCAAGGGCAGATGGTTTTACACACTGTTAAAAATGAAGTATTTAAAAATGAGTACTTCTGTGAGTTCAACGAGTAGAAACTATTCAGTGAACGCATATGCTGTAACAATGTGATAGTGTGAAGATTAGATTTGCGCCCTTCAAAATGACGAATTATATCTTAAGCAAATGCGTTGCGTATCGAGTATGAATACAGAGGCAAATTGAGTACTCAATTTGTCAACTACCTTTAAGGGTGATCCTTAGTCTTTTTCTGCTCCATAGACTCAATCTACCATTATCACATCAGGCTTTGGCCAAGAATTCCCAGCCACTTCGCGAAATGGCCGGCCAAAGTATAAAATACAATATTAATTGCAAGTATTTCGGACTTTGGCCAAACCTCCTGGCCAAAACGCGAACTGGCCGAACTTCGGGCTTTGGACGTAACATAAATATGTACATAAAGACAATAAAGATATATTTTTGCACTGAAGGCTTTTCCTTCTGATATTATGAACTCCGGTTCTACTGCTCCTTTCACTAAAATGGTGACCCTTTCAACAAAAGTCAACAGTTTTCTGCGACTTTTTGGAGTGCATCTCGCCAAATTGGCAAGACAGGTTGCTAGTTTTAGCACATGCAGCCCCAGAATCGTACATACTAGAGAGGTATGTCTTTCTCTGAACAGTGAAGTCTCATATCGAAATATGTGAATTTTCGCACACGTGATAGAAATGAATTATCAGCGTGATTTTAAAGTCTTTTTTAGACTATATTTGGCTAATCTTCCAACGCCCCTCTGTGCCATATCAACGCCCCCTAATTTTCTCTGGGTTTTTTACCGCCCCCCTGAAAGCCTGAAACGCCCACAAGGGGGCGTTATCGCCCACGTTGAGAACCTATGAGTTAAAATGTAGCTCATAATAATTTCAGGTAAAAAATATATATGTGGTTGAAGAAAGAAGTTTTAAAAGTACCACCGAGAATACAGTTCCAAAAAAGTTTTAGTTAATATTTTAAAACAGAAAAAGATATTAAAAATGAAATCCTTCAAGTCGAAAATTAATTTTAGTGTAAATATATATATACACTCATTTGCATAAAAAATCGAAGCACCATGAAGGACGTGGTTGTTTTTGAAGAAATTGAATATGTGTATAGCTGACACGCAGATAATAAAACGATTAAAAAATCAAGGTCATAGTACCTGTTCACGGCTCACAATCACCCACTGAGTGTTCAAATAAGTAGTTGGTCGAACCGCCCCTGGTGGCAATGCATGCTTGAATTCGCCCAGGCAAGGAGTGGTAGAGGTTTCTAAAGTTCTGCGACATCATCAGTTTTCGCTCCAGATCTGAGATGCTTTGAGGTACCCGAATCTGGCGGCCTACCGTACCCCAGACATGCTCGATTTGTGAAAGGTCTGGTGACCTTGCTGGCCAAGAAAGAGTATCAACCGCACGGACACGGTCCAGAAATATGCGAGCGGTACGTGGCCTGGCATTATCTTGTTGGAAAATGGCCCCAGGATGAAGTGCCGTGAAGGGTAATGCAACCGGCCGCAGAATGGTATCAACATATCGTTGAGCTGTTAAATACGTACGGAGGATGACTAAAGATGACCTGCTGTCATAAGAAATACCGCCCCACACCATCACATCAGAGGGTATGGCTGTATGCCTTTCTAAAACAAAGGCTAATTGGGACCGCCTGCCCCGACCTCTCCAGACACGAACACGGTGGTCCTCTGCTTCAAGAGGGAAGTGAGATTCATCGTTGAACACTATACGATGCCAGTCTGATGGCAGCCATGATGATAGGCTGCGACACCACTCCAGATGATTCCCCCGATGTTGTGGGGTTAAAAACCAAACGTCTTAAAAGCGTCTGTGAGCGTAAGCCCGCCTCAGACAAGCGCCGTGAGATGGTAGACGGTACCACGGGAGGTATAGACGTGGCTGCAATGCCACGTCGCAATAGTCGACAATGATGCAATGCAATAGTCGACAATGATATCGTTGGAGTGGTTTGAGACTGGCGAACATTCACCCTATCTTGCTTCGCATTTGTGCTCCTTGGCCTTCCAGAGCTTTCATTTCGTCGGCAATTTCCTTGTAGCAAACATTGCTGCCAACATCTTTGCACAGCAGCGTCTGTACGCCGCAGGCAGCTGCGTATTACTCAGTATGACGACCCAGCTTCACGCAACCCTACAATGCGACAACGTTCGAAATCGATTAGTTGTCTCTAAGGTCTTCCATATCATTATAATGACATCTTTTGTTGCTTATTTACGGAATAACAATAGCAGCAACAAAAAAAGATAAATTTTCCGCCTCTGTTACTGGTTTTATACTTTACGGATTGCGCACTAGAAATGCGTGCTATGATCGCAATTCCTGTTCATTTGCCTTGAAACTTTGATCATTTGCATGTTCGACGAGGATGTTTTTGCAAACCAAATATCGTCACGATCGCAAATGTCCTCCTTGGTGCTTCGATTTTTTTGTAAAAGTGTGTGTATATTTATACATATATAGGCAAAAAAGAAGAATCTTAGAATTTCAAAAACGTAGGACCAAAATGGTCAACAATTTACATTGTTACTCATATTACACCGTGTTTTCAGGAAAATTGATAGACTACTAGAAATGATTTTTACTAGGTTTCTCACTTACAATCCTGTTTAATATATATATATATATAT
>KK115093.1:143333-164713 GCA_000611955.2 Stegodyphus mimosarum | reverse complement strand
TAAATTCAAAAGCAATATCGCAAAATAATTTTAAAATGAGCATATCTTTAGAATTTCCAATACACAGTCTTTCGCGATGGAGACAAAAATGCTTTTTTTTCGTGCAGTGTTGCCATTGCTCTCTTTGAAACCGTTGAGTTTGTTAATAAAAAATTCGTTAAAGTTTTACAAAACTTGAAACAAGGAATAAAACAAATTCGAAATTCAAAATTTGAACTTCCAAGTGCCCATGTTCGGTCGGAGGACTAGGTTATTCAAAATTTTATGCCTCTAGGTACCATTGTTTTTTCACAGTGCGAGAAACATTCATGCATATTCTTTATTATTTAGTTTCTTGAAATATAGTACATGTTGATAATTTGATGGTAACAGTTTGAAAAATGAATCAACGCAGAAAGCGAAACGACGCAAAATGCCGTTTTGAGACTAATAGCCGTACGGGTCTAACGCCCCTTTGGGCTAAAAACGAAAGAGAAAGAAAAGTAAAGTTGAACATTTCGGAACTACGAATCAAATAACTCATTACTTTGAGCTTTTAGCTGAGAGATATGACTTGTCTTTTCTTGTTTTTATAAGCTTTTATTTAGTTCACTATGGTCAGAAAGTTATCATCCATTTTAACCTACTTTCCGATAAGCTATCTAGTTCAAATTTCGCACACACGCTATTTATCTATGACAATGCGATGTGGCGAAACAATTTTTTCCATACTCGATTTAGATTTTTTTAAATGTTTAAACGATTTTCCACACGTAGCTTCGTTTAATGAACTAATTAAAAATAAAATCGATTCTGCCAGCTATCGTTTGCAGACATATTACTTTCAAAATCATGATATGATTATGAACATGATTCTTACTGCTTCTGTACGAAATATTTTTACATCTAGTACCTCAAAAGTAACACAGTTTAATGCCAGATTAGAGTTCGGATTATTTGCAATGAAATTTATCTCTTCATTTTTAACTTTTTCTATTTTATAAATTTATATACATTTTCCTCAGTATTTCAGTTTAAAATCTCATTTTCTTAATTTTATTGTGGTATATTCTTTTACGAGAATTTAAAATTCTAACATTAAAAAATGTATTCATTAGAAAGATTTGAAATTGTTTAATTTATAAGAGAAACTCTGCAACTTCTTTTAAGACAAAAATGACGGATAATATTAAAAATATTAATAAAAGACCTTTTTTGAATTTTTTAAATTGGCCGCATTTTTATAAGCTTTGTTTTAAAGCTTTGAATAAACATTTTTAAAAATTCGTACAGTGTAGTTAAGTTGCTCTTTCATAATATAATTGATGAAATTCTTGATAATATAAAACGACGATTGAAACACTACCTCACAAATTCTATGAGAGTATTTTTATGCTTCTAAAAGCACGAGAAAGAGCTAATTTAATACTGCAGTCTTAAAATGATATGATGTCTATAAAATATTGGTGCACGAAGGTATTTTATTTATAAAAGGAGTGTTCGCTGTGTGTGCAATGTGTGACTTAAAGATACAGAGCTACAAAACTAGACGCATAACAAAGCACAGTTTCTCCACAGAAGTCTATGTGCATCTTAAGATGATATTTCTGAAATTCACATTTTTTAAGAATTTTTCTATTTACTTAAAGCAATAGTTACGAGGTATATACGAAACATAAGAATTAATCTAAATCACGATTTGCAGGAAACATTAATTTTAGAAGAGTTCCTTTGCAACCTTTATTATGGCTTTCAAAAGATAACCCTGCGTTAAAGGAATTGCCATTATTAAAAACTTTTCTAGGAAAAAAAATTAGATATTACATACCATATCCTTAAAATTCCTTACCCGCCCTTTACTTTTGTAGTCGTTGGTGGCAGACATACATTTTCACTTACAAAAATGCTTTGAATAACGCAAAGATTCAATCCATCCACCCTCCACCCTCCCTCTTTATCTGCCTACGCTTGCTAGTTTAATGACGTCTCTTGCTTAGATGCTTCTATTAAAAATGTAATGCGTCATCATCAAAATTGTGGGGTGCAGATTAGCCGCATTTTTCTATGCCATTTAATAGAGTAATCAACCAGTAATAAAGATATATTTGGATTATTAAGTGATTTTTGTGATTCTTCAAACGTTCTCCGCATTTTATGTTACGTAATTGATATTTTCAGTGATGATCTAACCTCAGTCCACTGCAAAATAATCAGTGATAGTTAATCAGTGATAGTCATAGCAGTGAGAACTTTAGAACCAAATGCAAAAAAAGTGAAAGAAATAATATTTAAAACAAGTAAAATCCCAAAGTTTTCTAACAAAAGTGTAAAAAAAAAAAAAAAAAAAAAAAACTATTAACTGTTTCCGAACCAGAAGAAATTTCGAAAACAACATAAATATATAAATAAATGAACTAGGAAAAGGAATACAATTTAAATCTGATTCAACGTTATCAAGAAGAGGTAGATCAGATACAACTAAATCCTTCTTCCCGGGAAAACCAGTGCGTTTTTTCCCATCCAAAATGAGCTGATGACCATCTTAAATTATTTAATTATAATAGTTCATCAGAAAATTCTGAATGTCTCCCCGACGCAGCAGCCCTACTTTCATATGAAATAAAAATACACAAAAAGGGGGGAGGATAGTTATTAAAAAAAGAAAAATCTGAAAGGTTTCAGATTTTAAATTACGTCCAAAGGGAGGGACGTTTTTTAAAAATTTTGTGTGTTACCTTTATTTATTAAGTATCATGTTCTTCGCACTTAAACTATAAAATTCAGTCCAAGAGCAATATCGTAAAATAATTTTCAAATGAGCGTATCTTTAAAATTTCCGATACACAGTCTCACGCGCTGAAGATAAAAATGTTTTTCTTTTCTGTACAGTGTTGCCACTGCTCGCTTTGAAATCCTTGACTTTATTAATCAAAAATTCGTTAAAGTTTTACAAAATGTGAAACCTATAGTAAAACAAATTCCAAATTTCAAACTTGGGCTTTCAGATGCCAATATTCGCAGGAGGATTACGTTATTCAAAATTTGCTAACTCTAGGTACCGTTCTTTTATCACAATGCCAGAAACAAACATATAATTATGCACATTCTTCATTATTTAATTCCTTTAAATATAATACAGGGCGATAGTATTTGGTGGCAACAATTTGAAAAGTGAAACAACGCTTTTAATGAATCAACGCAAGATGCTAAAACGAAATTAATAGTTCCTCTGGTCAAGTTGCCCCTTTCGACTAATAACTTCAATGCCTAAAAAAGCAAAAGTAAAATATACTTTATTTACTAATATTAAAATTCAAATAAAAAAGTATTATTTTACAAAATATATTAAAAATTAACAGAGAAGAGAAATTTTGAACTTACTATAAGAAGAACAAAAGAACAATGGGCAGTAATTCAAAAGGAAAAAGAAGACGCTAATGGTTGTCTGTTTGACACTATTGGCTATAGAGATTGGCGGCTGGAAAGTTCGGAATCTCCCAAAAAGTGAAATTATAGTCAGGAATTTTAAAATTTTAGATTTGGAAAGCATTACAGTAATGCAAGTACGAAAAGGAAGAAAAGAAACATATGTTAGAAAAGAACAAAATTTTCAAGCCGTGGGCTTATCATGACGACTTAGAAGTAGAGTAGACCCTCTGTTAATAAAAGTACAGTCAAGAACAATAGTAAATACGCATTTACAAAATGTACCATAAAACCTTGTAAAACATCCTTCTTTATCCTTCTCTGAGCTTGTAGAGTCATTAGGTTTTTTTGAAAGCAGAAGAATGAAAAATGAGCAACGCCTTCACCAAGAATCGAACCACGAACCTCTCAGTTACGCGTCAAGCGTGCTGACCATTACACCACGAAGGCATGCGATGAAGGCGGGAGAAATACCTTACATACTTCCCTTTTTAAAGGACGATTGGGATTTTGGGGGACCCAGTCGCCAAATCCTGGTGGTGGAGAATCATCATCCATCACCATTTTAGTTCGGGCGCCAGTGTAGAGTCATTAGGTACTTTTGGAAGCAGGAGAGATGAAAAATTAGCAACGCCTTCGCCGGGAATCGAACCATGGACCTCTCGGTTACGCGTCGTGCGTGCTGACCACTACATCACGAAGGCATGCGAAGAAAGTGGGAGGAAATAGCTTATATACTCCCGCTTTTAAAGGGCGACTGGGGTTCAGGGAACCCAATCGCAAAATCCTGGTGTTGGAGAGTCATCATCCAACACCTTTTTAGTTCGGACGCTAATGTAGAGTCATTAGGTATTTTTGAATCAGGAGAAGAGATAAACGAGGAGCGCCTTCGCCATGACTCGAACCACGGACCTTTGGAATACGCACCCAGCATGCTGATCACTACACCACGAAGGCCTGCGAAGAAGGCGGGAGAAGGCGGATAGCTTTCAGATAAAAAATTCATTACTTTAAAAAGTTTATCGGGTGTAGACCCCTCTAGCTTTTTATTATTATTTTTTATTATAAGTTTTTATGGATTTGGTTCTAAACTTCTTGCTATTTTATATATATTCATATCTTTTTCCTCCAGAAGGAATGTTATAGAATCTTATAGAATTCGTGTTCTAGAAAACGCTGGCAGAATCTTCTGTTGACGTGTAGCCAGCTCATAATATTATTTAAATTAATTAAAAATAAAAATTTTTTTTATTTGTTATCATTTTTTTCGGCTACCCAGACTATGATTCTAAAGTAATAAAACTTCTTGAGACTATTAATAACGTATTTTCAGACTTTGAAAACTTATAAATTACTTGTGTGAAAATTCCTTCAGTATACTAAATTTAAAAGGATTATAAATAAAGTCCTAAGTAAGTCACAGGAGAATGTCATTTAAGGGAAACATCAACTTCGGATTATCCTATTTTATTTATTAACTGACCTTCAGTTCAAATTCAAAATGACGTCAAATATTGCAAATTTTGAAATTATATATCTAGGAAGTCAAACTTTTGTATTATATTTTTTATAACGTGTACAAGTTTTCCTAAATATAAGTGTATGACCGGAGGAATGTGTAAAAAGCTAGATTTCATATTTTGTTCAAAATCAATTTTTTAAGCATTAAAAATACAAAAACACGAATATCTACGACCAACAGTTATGAAATTAAAGGATGCGAAGAACATTTCTGGATACGTTGTATGTTACCATTTAAAAATTAAGAGATAAATTTAATGTGCTGTGTGCATTTATCCCGCGTATTTGTTTCGCACATGTCCCTACTTAGCGATTTAGACAATCCTTTCAAAATTTCTATTTTTGCATCATCGAACAACCAGAAAATTATTTTCCAAACAGAATTTATTCCATACTCAAAATCTATTTTACAAATCAAAACACATCCCAGATTTACCTTATTATATGCTCGGTAAATTAAAGTACCGACATCGTAAAATCTTTGGCTCATTCATATGTTGGAAGATTTACAGGATATAAATAAAAATCCTTGGCTCTTTTTATAAAGCAAGAATGATAAAAAATCTGATTAAGCGAATTTCTACAATTCGTGTTTCTCTCTTTTACCGATCTTGATAGGACACAAAATCATATCGCTTATTTAAATGAAACTTCCCTTCGTTTGATAACATTGATTTAAAAAATCATTACTTCTTTATCGGTAGATACTTAACAGTCTGAAAACATAATGACTGGTCTTGGCGTTATCAAATTTTTATATCCTCCATTTTCGCCCTGCTATGTATTTTATACGATTTTTGCGAGCAGCCTTTCGGAAACAACGGTTGTGAAAAGTAATTTTTATAATAGAATAAGTTTTATATATATGTTAAATTAAATTTGTTTATCTCCCAGAAAATGTAAGAAAATATTAATTTTTAAATGAAGAACTACTGCAATGGGAGGTTTTGATAAGTGCAAAACTTATTAAAGGTAGTGCATATTAAGTAAAAATTATAATATATATTAAATTTAATGAAAATATTTTTAAATAAAAAAATATTAAAAACATTAAAAATATTTTACAAGAAAACTTGTTGCCGATTCCATAGAAAAAACCTGACTTTTCTAGGGGTTTGAGTCTGTTTCCATAAATCCCCAACAATTCAATCTGACCGCGTTTTGTATCTGCAAGTACTTAAAAATACAATTTCCTTTGCTTTATAATGCCAAGTTAAAAAGTATGCTGATTTCAGTCAGCATTTCTTTATACAATTTATTTTAAATTTTTAGCATATCATACCTTTATGTATCCGATTTAGAGCGTAAGAATTATTATTCTTTCTTTTAGGTTTCAAAAAAAAGGAGGGAAAATTTTGAAACAAAAAATTGAACGGTTGTCTGAGGTAAAATCCTTTCTCAAATCTTTTTAGAATAATTAACTTAGTTTGCAAGACTTTATTCACTGCCCAATTAATTTGAGTTCAGTTATTGTATCATCCAGTCACCTCTCGAGCACCTCGCTTTCTTCACCTGTGTGTGCAAAATAATGATCAAATAAGAGTATATTAACAAATCAACAAATATCAAAAACAAATATATAATATCAACAAATCTGATGCGGATATCAAATAACTTCCTTGTCCGACCTATTAAATTATACCCAGTTTTTGCTTCACTTCATTTAAACCCATCTCCTTCAATTTCATAAAAGATATATTTTTCATTCAATCAATTCAGTTCTCACTTTGAGGCAAGGCAAAAATATATAATGTTACGGATTTTGATTTTATTTAGCTGTTTATTTATATTGTAATTAAAATTGTTTTTTTTCCTCTTGCAATGCAGCACGAGACTTATTTGAAAAGAAAGCTACGCCAGAAAAGTAAAAATACAAGAGCGCGCGCATTTAATCGAGAAAACAGATTTTACGAGAATATTCTCGTGATATTTAAAAAGCTTATAAAAGGCGAATTAAAACATCTCAGCTCAATTGTTTTAAGCGAACTGTTGTTGTTTACTTGGTGCTGCTATTGATTGTAGCGAATTCGCCATGAGATCGAATTACACTGGTGAAATAAATTAAGAGAATTTTCCTATTTGATCTACGATTTCCAGAACTATCGGACAGATTTTAATAAAATTTGGTGCGAGCGTAGGTTGATATAATGCAAACAAAATAAACATTCAACAGTTATAACAGACACACATGTCTGTGTGCAACATTCATGGGAGTCTGAAGGTCTGAAACAGCGGTTGCAGAAGACACAAATGAAATGGATTAATAGGCGGTATGGTCCCCTCTCACAGCCATACAGGCAGCATACTGATGTCATACTGGAAATAAGGCAGTTTATCAGTGCCTGTGGCAATTGGTCCCACTCATTCAGCAACGCTATTTTCAGTTAATGGATGGTTCTCGGAGGGGGGTTGCGAGTTGCAATTGCCCTCCCCAGAGCGTTCCAGACATGCTCTATAGGACTGAGGTCCGGAGAAATGGCTGGCCAATCCATCCAACAAATATCCTCACTCTCGAGAAATTCGTCGACCAGAAGAGCTCTATGTAGCCTCGCGTTATCGTCCTATAAGATGAACTCGGGGCCCACTGCACCTGGGAAAAGGTGAACATAGGACTCCAAGACCTCATCCCTATACCTCACACCAGTCACAGAGCCTCTGTCAAAGACGTGGAGAGATGTGCGGCCCTCCAACAGGATGCCTTCCCAGACCATTAAACCGCCATTGCTATAATTGTTGATTTCGCGGACACTGGAGGGTAGGTAGAGGGTCCGTGGTTCTTTCTATATGAAAGTACGGCGAGAATCGGTGTTTAGGCTAAAACGGGACTCGTCGGTGAACAGAGCGGTTGCCCATTGCTCCGTGGTCTTCTGGCAAACAACCTTCTCTCATTCAGTCTTTTAGAAACAGTCATCCTTGTTACACGGGTTCCTGTGGCTGCATACAGGTCCCGAGAAAGCTGAGAAGTTGTAGTCCCTCTCTTACGCCTCGCTAAAATGGGCAAATAGCGATCTTCTCTGGCCGTCTTAGCTCTTGGACGACCTTGCCCAGGCTTTCTCTCGATGGATCCAGTATCCTGGAACTGTTTCCAAAGGTTACACAGGACGCTGGGAGTTAAATTAAACCCTCTGCATATCTGCATTTGCCATTGGTCTGCCTCTAGCCTGCCCAAAAAAACACCACCTCATTCCATTATCTAAACGTTTGGTTACTCATTTTTACTGTTTCGATGTGAACTTAACCGATTGTTACAAGATAAGACCAAGAAATTCGCCGAGGTGTGCTAACGAACGCAATTTGTCTTACCCTCCATGCGCTTATAAAGCCTGTTTTTCTGCTGGCTTCGCCTATACACACGTGTAAGCTTACGTATTTGCCGTACAAGATTTGCATTTCTATATAGAAGCAGTGGTTTTTTCTTCAGTTCAGTTCTTTTCATGCAATTCGAGAAAATATGCGAATTCTCTTAATTTATTTCACCAATGTAGTTTCTCTGTATTTTTAATTTGAATTCTGTTTATATTTTAGTAGTTTAAAAATATAACTGCTGTGAGATATTGTGATATTGTACGAATATCTCTGAGAATATATTTCAGCATTTTGTTTTATTTATTGTGAAAACAATAAATTTTATTAACTTTTTAACGACTTGTACATTCAATCCATTAGGAACCCGTGCGCACGCAACAATATAACTCAAAATACCTTCATAAAAAAAAAAAAAAAAACACCGAATACAGTTAACAGTTGAAATTTTTTTTTCGTAATTAAAATGAGAGTTTCTACGCAAGTAATTCGACCAAAGTTGCGAAAGCCAAAATTTCGGAGCACCAAATTACAAATATAACGTTTGGCCCCACTGGCAGAACGACAATGAAGTTAGTGCTCCAACTGACTTAATTCACTGTACTATTAAGAGTTTCAAATGTAAAAAAATTTGGGCCGTGTTAGGCTTATCTCCACTTACACTATTAAATCGTTGATAATTCTACAACTATTGCACGCAGATTAACTAAAGGCGTCAAAGCCTTAACCGGAACATAAGAACAACATGATTCTATCACCTTTAAGGAAAAAAATGCGCAATTTACCAACACCGAGCCGGGTAGGAAGGTAGGTGCATATGTAATTTAAAAGAGAACATATAAATGAAAATTAATCTTTTAGGAAATGTGAAGTATATTGCAGATTGTAAATGTGTAGTTTGGGGAAAATGCAAAACTGGATTTCGAGCTAATTAACGTGGAATTGGCAACTAAAAGTAAATTAAAGCTATTAAAATAACAGCGTCATTGTTGATTTCACAGAAAGATTTCACAGACTCGCTTTTCAAGGGGAATTATAATTTCTCTATACAATCATAAATAATTCACGAGGATCGAGTTTCGTCTTTTTGTATTTCTGAGCGAAATCCCTATTCCAAATTTAAATTTTCTAATGAGTTTTTATAAAATTTTAAATCTTAAATAATTTTAGAAATGCGAAAACTTTCCTGACTCTATGATAGATAATTAATTACAATTAATTTCAAAAATAAATAAAAATAAAAATAAATATAGTACTTATACAGAACAGAACTTAATCTTAAATGAAAAAGTACAATAAAATTAAGAAGCAAATGAAATGAAAGAAATATACAAATTAAAGTCTAATAAACAGTGAGGTTTTACGTATCAATAGGCCAAAATTAATTGTAAATTTTATTTACATTTTACCCTATACAAAGGTGACTTAAAAATGGCGCTTCCGTACCAACAGACTTTAAGCCGCTAAGTATTGCGATGATTAAAGTCTGGGAGAGTTCGTTTTAAAGTTGTTTTACGGGCTGTTTCTGCACTGGCGTGAAAATTGAGACAGAATGGGGTTTTCCATTGGCACGAATTTTCTAACAGTGCGGCGTGCTTCAACTAAAGAACCCTTTAAATAGGTTATGCGAGATACATACATACGTGCGCATTGTACGTACAGACGTACAGGCGTCACGAAAGTATCCCTTTCGAATTCACTTTAAATTCATTTTACCCTCCGTTTTTTTTTTTTTTTTTTTTTTTTTTTTTGGAGGGGAAAGCACTTCTTTATTCTGTTCGTATGTACAGACGTCATGCAAAAAAATCGTCCAAACGGATTCGAGAACAGTCAAAATGGATATTTTCTACTGCCATACTTCATTTACTTCTTCAAAATTCTGACATCTTAGCTTTTCAGGTTTCTTTATTTTTTTACTCAATAGATGGCGCTTTGTCAAATGATATCCTTATAAAATAGTTGTCGTTCCTTCTATACTTACAAAAAACGTTTTTTGCTTCTGAGGAAGAGTGATCTACACGTGATCACCCTCGAAATAGATATGGGTTTTATTCAAAACCTGCTCCAGTCTATTTTTGCCTCACTGAAATCATATTAATCTGCAGTTCCTAAAATTGAATTGCTCTTCTAATAATGATGTTACAGTATGTCATACATTAAATTCTGTGCATCTTCTTTTAGCACTGAAGCCACAAATTAAGTTATTAATATGAAACTCTAATTATATTATGGCATGAAATTTGTTCGTTAATGTAAGATTCATTTAGTATTCATTTAATATATTTAAATGATTATGCGAAATGCTTCTTGTTATGATTTTTTTTAATATAGCTATCTGGAAACTACGACGTTGTTATAAATTGTCCAGGAGTAGAGGCTGCTTATCTGGTGCCTGATTCTGAAGTGACGCCTATTCGTGGACAAGTTATGCGGGTAAAAATTCTGATTAAAATAATACTAATTTTTTAAAAATTTAATGCGAAAATTAGAATATAAATTTAAAGGTATTCATAACTTTTAACCATAAGAAGCATAAAGATATAAAAATTATTTACAAAAAATTAATAAGACAATTATAGTTGAATTTGTTAGTTGTTTCAAAAGAATACTAATAGAGAAATAGATTTTAAAATATTATTTACCTCCAGTTCAGTTTTCGAATTGAATAAAACCCAACATATAAGCACCTGGAATTCAATATGTATAAAAGGGACAGTTCTATATCTCCTCCCATTCTACTGGGGCGATTGACGAAATTCAAATTGGGGTTTTCATGTCTCGAAAGCTCTACTTAGGATATCTATTAGATTTATATATAGCATTATTCTAACATAAGTATTTTGACAAAAAATCGAACTTTTTCTGAAATAACATAGCAATTGTTTTTCTATATTTCGATTCTACGACTCAAATTATGCCTAGATATTAAATTTTGTAAATTTTGGTGAGAAATTTATGGAGAAATTAAAAAAATTATTGTGGCGTATTTTTTTCAGTTTGCGCCAAGAATAACTTTCTTGGCGAACTTCTTAATATATGACAACCTATTTTCTTTTCCCTTCCTTGTGCAGGAGCGGAAAAAAAGTCACACCGTTCCTATCTTTTTACATTGTGCATGAGCGGGAAAAAAGTCACATCATTCCTACTTTCAAATAATTTTAACAAAGTACCTAAACTACATTTGATGTTTTATTGCATTCAACAAACATGCCTAATTTCAAAACACGCTTATATATAAATTCACGTATATCTTTGGAAATTTTGAATAAAAAACTCTAATTTTTTGCAGATGTGCTTAGAAATACATCTACTTTAAGGTGATGGTAAAAATTTTATAGATTTGAATTCAAAATATTTTTCGAAAAATTTATAAAAAATTTTTAAAAATACAAATTTTAAAAATAAGTCATAAAAAATGGGCGAATTTTATTTGGAATGAAACAAAATTTCGAAATGTGAAAGGAAGAATCCAGTAAGATTAGTAAAAAACGAGAGATTAATAAATATATACCAAACTCAATTAACATCGAGGAGTTAAAATTTTGAGAGCGAAGTTTTTAAAAACCACTAGCGCGGTTTTTACAAAACCGACAGTTTGGCGTAATTTGAGTCGTAGAATTGAAATATGGAAAAAAAATTGCCATGCCATTTCAGAAAAAGTCCTATTTTGTGCCAAAATACATATATTAGAACAATGCTATATTTAAATGTAATACATATCTTAAATCGCGCTTCCGAGACACAAAAAAAGCAAGTTGAATTTCGTCAATCGGCCCAGTAGAACGGGAGATATAGAACTGTCCTTTTTTTTTCGCAGTGTGTATAGGAGGATTAAAAACACAAGACCATTGACGGGATAACCGACATCCACAGCACAAACGCATTTAGAAAAAGATACCTAAGAGAGGGAAGTGAGGTAGTATATTAAAGATTGGCAATTAAAAAAATGACCGTTGGTACGAGTGGGTCAAAGAATGCACAGAGATTCGCACTCATTGGGCTACCAAACAGAAACATAAAACATCATGACGGGCCGCTTGGAAATATCATCCAAACAGTGACGGTCACATCGCCATTCCTGGACTATATGAGTGTGTCAGTTTGAGGCGTTACGAATAATGTGAATAGGCAGTGCATACTGATGAGGCCATGTTTTCGCCTGGCAGTGACAAATGAATATCATAAGCACCGTTTCAGTACTGATTGCTTCCATTAACGAGAAGCCGTGTCAGCAAACAGTATGTCTTCAGTGATAAAATAGGATTTGTTTTGAACATTAAATGTCCTGTATGTCCACAAATAAGTGGTCAATGCGTGAAATTCATCTTTATTGTGCAATGCCATCAATCTTTGTCAGCTGGAATAAATGATTTATGGGAAATCGTGTCTTGCTAACAACACGATTTCTTCCAAAACGTTTGACAGAAACTAACTGAGCTTCAATCCATTTCTTACCCAGTTTATAACAGGTCGAAATCTCACCTATTTCTTCGATAGAAGTATTTCTTCTGCCAACATCTGAATGTGTGGAGAACGGGAAGCTCTATATCACTACGCCTGCCAGTGCCCAATGATCAATGAATTTCACCTGAAATGTCCTCAAAATATTGAGTGGGTATTTAAAAGACTAATTAAAACTCCAGCCTTAAGAACCAAAATAGACAATATCGTGAACAAATTAGCCAGTGAAAGCACAAATTTGTGTCAAGTAACGTGACAGGACCTTAAACTGCTATTACTAGTAGCATCGTTGAATTGCTACAATAATTTTTAAATGAAATATGGTTCTAGGCTTGTATTATATAGCACTGTATTTTACTTATTATTTATTTATTATTAATTGCATTAAGATTGTATTATTTATTCAAAATTATCTGTATTAGGACAGTATTTATTACTATTAGGACAGGATTATAGTAAGATTTGTATTACGACTATAAATAAGACTGCGTTTAGAATGATATTGTTTTAGAATAAAATTTTTAAGGATGAATTAACTTGATCAGTGTAATAAGTAATGTTGTACGAAAGTAATAATGTTAATGTAAATAATTTAATTTTTTCTTGAACTAAACAAATACTGTAACTGGTCGTTCTGGGGTCACTGGATAATGGAGGTGGCACCTCTGCTAGCTATTGTGGACTTCCTCGTAGGTGGGAGTCCAACGCGGATGCTCACAGCAGGCCTTGGGTAGATATGTTCAAGATAGTTAGTGTAAAGACGTTACCTGGTCGCTAACTGGTGACGGATTCGTGCCTCTTCCACTTCTGCCTGTACCTATAACAAAGCACCCTTTTTTGTTCTCCGCACTACCACTGCAGCATAATATGTAAACGATATTCTGAATCTGTTGTTACAGTATTCTGAAGTCATTTTTTAGCAAAACAGTGCCCAGATAACGTGATGTATTCGTGCTTAGAGAATTCTGTGGTGGAATCCATGCACTAGAAAATCACCAACATGTCGATACTTTCTTTTAACTAGACCAATCGTCTCACTCTGATTTCTTAAACGTTTTCAGTTTATTTATAGGCGTGAGGGCTGAATTACTCTTAGAACTTGATATATTACCTTGTCCCCTCTTTCGCATTATAAGTATTCATTTTTATCACGCCTACATAATTCCTGCAGGGTGTGTATTACGTATTTTTTAATTTTCATTTATTTATTTTGAGTAATTTTGTTTAAATTTTTCAAGTACCATTTGTCTTAAAATATATGAATTACATAGTATTTAAAAAATATTTTGTTAACTGAAGTTTTTTGTGTTTTTATTAATAAAGAAATGACCAAATAGGTATGATATATTATTTCATATATAATACGTAGCGTACATTAACAGTAATGCGTTTCAAATAATATTAGCATTTGTCAAAGAAAAGCACGTAAATTTGAAATTGAAACTTAATTTCTAACAGTTTGCATAAATTAAAATAATGCATACAGTAAGTTTGTACGGTATGCATCCACTACGTTTGTACGGTGAATAATGCATGCAATAAGTTTATACGGTTGTATTATTTTGCATTAACCAGATATTTATAATTTCAGCCTTTACTAATTCTTCTCTTTTCAGTTTCCTTACCAGAATGTAAATTGTTAAGAGAGTATTAAGTCAAAAGGTTTGGATTGTAACAGGCAGAAACTCCAGAGGCTCCAGAGGTTTTGCCTCTTACAATCCAAAACCCTCTCGAGGCCACGTTATTAGGTTCACCAGCTCTGATAAAAGTGTAATTATTCGGTTTTGAATTATAGCTGACATAATTTAAAATTGTACTTCAGTCAGAAATTTTGAGCCAACTTAGTTTTAAATTAAATTGTGAAGTTTTTGGCAGCTAGGTTAAATCTGAATTTGAATTTATTAGTTTGAATTTGAATTTGAATTAGTTACTTTAAGTTACATTGTAAGTGGTGGTTGATATTGTCAAGCATACGACCTGCATTTTATGTTCAAGTTCTGATTTAATAAAAAGGTTACTTTGAAAAGTCTATGTAGTTAACTTTAAACCAAATGATAATTCACTTCAAGTCTGTTAAGGTTTGATACTAGTTTATGCTACCAAAGAAAGTCAAACTTTATTAGTTTACTTTTAGTTTACAATTTAAATTTACGCATTAGATTTTCCTTTTAGATAGAGAAGTGAAAAGTAAATTTCTGTAACAGACATAATAAATTATTTCTAAGATGATGGAACAGAAAGAAGAAACTTCGGTTAGCTGGTATCCTTATTTTTTATTTGTTATCTATTGAAAAAAAACTCAAAACTTTCTCATTTTTTTAAAAATATAATCATATCTTAAAAATGAAAATGCACGGGAAATTGGAATAAATCTGATTTCTGTTAAGTTTTATGCTTATAAGGTGGCATAGTTACTGCTCTTTTTTATTGTTCTTTGAGTGGTATTTAATTTCTATAGAAAAATTTTCCGCAACAATGTTCCTCCCCCCCACCGGAAAATAAATGTTTATTTTTTTTCCATAAAATTAAAATGTGTGTTTGAAATCACGAAGACAAACATATATTACTTATTTTTTATTTCCTCGCAGTAGAAGTTCAATGATTTACGAAACAAGACAGAAGAAAATAAGTAAAAAGTCGTACATTACTGTTTTAATTGCTAATACTTAATTAGTTTAGAAATAAGGACTTTTTAAAATTTTCTTAATCAGTTTTAATTTCTCAATAAGGACTTCAGCTACATTACTGAAAATATTTTCACTGCTGACATTCAAAGTATGTTGTCAAAGAATTAAATTGTATTTCAGATTCCTAATCTTATTCTAGAATGCTATTTCTTAGCATTCTTTCTGAAGAATAGTTTTTCATTTATAAATTAATCATAATACATAGTGTTTTTTTAAGAAAGATCTTTTATTTATTCTTTTAAAATTATTTTTACGTATTTTATAATTATCAAATATCTTTTATTTTGATCATGTCTTTTAATAAACTGTAGGTTGATGCTCCATGGCTGAAACAGGCTGTATTCGCTGACAACGATTACTACATTGTACCTAAGTAAGAATACAATTTTTTAAATATTACCTTACCTCCTTTATGAAACTTATGCTATAAATCCATTACTGCAACTAAAAGTTGCTTTAAAGTTTGCCATTTAAAACCAGAAATATGTTTTTTTGTTTTGTTTGGCAGGAGCTATATTTACTACCAAAAGGAATACTAGATTAGCTCTATTGCAAATAAAGCAAATGCGATTGCAACTAAATCCTTGGATGTTCACTTCAAAACCGCAGCTTCAAATGACTACAGAAAGAGAAAACATCTGATTCCTAATTCCTTAAATTGATTCGGACAAAAGTGCACTCTTACTCTAAATGTTCTCCTTTCCTCAAAATTTTAGAATAACATTCTTGTGCACATCTGCATTCAATAAAACCCATTCTCTTTGCAGAATTATTAACTCTCTCAAGCATTTCTCCCACACACATATCTGCTCCCCTTATCGCTTTAGTTCAGTATACCGTTATTCGAAAGCCTGGGGAAAATCTTTGAATGAATGATTTCAGAGGAAAGAAAATCGCACATGTATCTTTAAGGTTCAATCTGGTAAAGAAAAGGGTGTACGTTGTATGGCGAATATACCAAAAAATAGTTTGAAATGATACGGAGCGTTGTACATCGTAAAGCTGGCCGGAAGGGCTGGGGAATTTTACATGAGAATAGGAAACTCGCTAGTTGTGAACACACGTGTGTTCCCACCGACGTAGACTAACCGGCAATTAATATGCACGGCCGTAAAATAACAAGCTTAACTAATAGACTTTGCATAATGCGCGAAACTAGAATCTCATTTTGGCAAGAAAGTGTGGATTGAAAATAAGTGATTATAGGAAAGGTTGTTTCCAAAAAAGAATTAACTGTTAATAAAATTAAATAAAACCACACAACTCGCAAAACTTTGTCGTCCGACCATATGCTTTGGCGCTAAATAAAAAACTGATTTTTGAAATTTATTAAGTTTCTTTTAATTCTTGACAACCGCTAAATAACAAAGGGTTTCTTTGTCTTTCTTTTCAAAGAATAAGTGAGTAGAATCAATAATGATTATGCGAATATTATGCGTATCTGTACATCTTTAGCTTGAAAATTTTCTAAATGTGTTAGTTGCAAACTTTAAGAAAAGGGTAGTACCACCCACAGCTTGCCAAAATCCACTTATCAGATCTATGAATGCTGTGAAAAACTGTTTATCTCTGTTTGATATTGTGATGTTTCGCTCATTAGCGACCGCAACATAATTTTAATTAGAATAGGCTTCATCAAGTACAGGTAATGTGATCACAAAACAAAGGAAATATCAACAAAATAAAAAGAAGTTAAATATATTTACTGCAATGCAAGTGAGAAAAGTTTTACGCTGTTGAGCCATTCAAATTTCTATAAACGAATAATTTACTTGAAATTTTTATCAAAGGTCAAATTTTGATGGGGTCATGCAAGTGATTAGCATTTCACGACATATGCACCTAACAGGTAAAGCAGTAACACCTCGAAGTAGTATAAAAGTATGAACACTTGTTTTTCTTTCTGAAGGCAATTTTGGCTTGGAAATCTTGTTATGCCTCGTGTATCAGCACGTCTCAGAATTTGATCGCGGGAGACTAGTGGTATGACAGTTTATGGTATCGTGCAACAGCTGCTCGAGTTGACCAAGATCCAAGGATTGTTAGGAAAACTTGCGACCGGTTGGTCGAGGAGAGTCACACTGAACCCACATGTGAAACGACAACAGTCTTCACTCTCCCAAGCGGTGCTTAATGCATTGTAATAGCCGTATCAAAGTGCGGATGTTTCGAAGGAAACGAAAATGAGAAGTTTGAATTCTTTATCATTACACCGGCCCAGAACCTAAACTGATGGTATGAAATATTGTTGTGTATTCATTCGCTTACCTATCACGTGTATGTGTGATTCTTTCAACAAGTTTTAGTACCTCTGACTGTGCCATACCTTAGAGGCCTCCATCTCCAACTTTCAACGAGACAGTTGCAAGACCTACTCAGTTTTACGTTTTCTCAATACATAGAGTTATGTAATGTAATATACAAGTGTGCTGCAACCCTCCTGGCCGATAATAATCAGCCTCATAGTTAACGCAGTACACCCAACACAGACAAACAAAAAAATTAAAAACACAGATTAAAAGAAAAATACAGCTTAAAACATCAAACCAAAATTCTTAGTATTGCGACAGGTTAGGAAAAAACATGGTAACGTAAAGAAATTCTACTGCCGCAATAAAGACTTCATACGTAGGGTATCTGAATCCTGCACTGACAGGATTTCGCCCCAACAGAAAACATCTGGTGAATAATTACAGAGAATAACATGAAAAAACCCACCAGCCGGTACGACATATGAACACTGACATAGAAGACTGACATAGACATGTCATAGACATGAAGTCACATGCATCTTAATATCTCTAGCAGGTATGGAATATCTGTTTGGGCAGGGAAAAAGAAGATTCACTCTATGCATAGCCATATAATAAATACTATTTTTGCTAGCGGTATATCTCGAGGTTCAATTTCTACGTGTTCTATATCTTAATACTATTACCTGAAATTTTAATCATTTTGTCCTTCCGTTATATTGCATTTGTGAATATGACGTTGCTAGCTGCTTTACTTTATGCGGCAACTTTAGAGGCCAGAGCATGTTCCAAGTACCATTTTAATATTCAATGCGTGTTTCAAACACTATTTTAATATTTTTCAGCAGCAGAGCCCTGAACCTTGATTTTGACTCTCTGAAGAGTTAGAGTTTGTATTTTTGATAAAATATGAAAAAAAGAGGGTTTTTTTAGTAAAATAAGCTATTGCTTTCTGGTGTTCTTTTGTAATGTAGATTATTGATAAGAAAATATTTGCGCTTCTTTTCTTATTATGAATGTTTTGAGAAACTTAAGTTATTTATACAAAGTCGAAATAATTGAGCATCATTTGATACAACATTAAGTATATTTTTCGATGCTTTTCAATATTCAGTTTCAAAAGGTTGATCGCAATTTTAGCTCAAAAGAAGTTATATGTGGAGGTACTCATCAAGAAGGAAACTGGAGCAGAAAAGTTGATCCTAAGGACAGAAAAAAAATTTGGAAGGGATGCTGCGAGCTTATTCCTAGTTTGAAGGTAGTAAAAAAATGTTATTTTTAACTTCTTTGTTCTTATTTTTGGCAACACATTTTCTTGAAATTGCATTTATCGAACAAACTGTGATATCGACAATATATCTATCAAGTCTCTTCTGGTAGTCTACGTTTCGCTTAGCCTGAAAAAAAAAAATATTTAGTTCAATAACTCTTTTTCCCAAGAATTTATAATGTCATGAGAAATACATAAATTTGACTCTTTTTTAACTTTGAGGTTTTTAACTATGAAGTTACAGGTTTTTACTTATGAAAGCTGTATGTTATTATAAAATAGCCTTCACTTAATTATTGTCAATTTACAACGAAAAAAGTATTGAAACATAGAATTATTCCATTTTTATATTTATCTATATTTATTACTATTTTATTATAGCCATCATGTATGTGATCAATAACAATCATAACACAATAACAAACACATCATCATAAAGATTAGTAAAAGTAAATAATACAATTTATTTAAAACTTTGAGGATCAAAATGTAAAGAAACTTCAGAAATTTCAATTTGGATACCCAAAAGTTCTTAAATGTGTAAATATAAGCAGGTTTTCACTAAATAACTTTTTTTTTAGTTTTACAATTAGTTTAGAAGAAATGTAAAATTCTCGAAATTATATGGTTAAAATACTGCAGTTTTTAAAATAGAAGATTACTTTAGTTTAAACGAATAAATATGAATATATTATTTACATTTTTTGTGATAGAACTTTCAATGGAAACAAAAATTAAAGAATGTTTCTCCTGGTCAGTCAGGGACGACATAGTTGAGTAGACGCAATGATTTTACAGCACAGTGCTTTAATTTTATTTCCTTTCACATAAAATTCAAAAAAGTAATCTAAGCTGTACTCTCGTATGTCATAAAGTCAGGAGCATGATAATAATTTCTTGGCGTGCTCAGATATAGATTCCCACAAAGTTTCAAAAGCTTTCAATGCTAGGAAACTGTTTTTTTATAGTTCTTTCTTGTTTTGGCATACATTGAACAACTTTTATCTGCCCGTGATGCATAAGTATCACACAAAATACAAGTTTATTTGAGACATAATTTTTTAAGAGATAGCCATCTGTTTCTAATGTGAAATTATTAAGTCTGAATTTATTTGTATGATATAATTTATATCAAGAAAATACATCCTATTGCTTTACTGTATATAATAATTCTTCATTCTATATAGTATCTAGCTATAGATAGCAGTCCTCCCTGAACAGAATATTTTTGGGGTGACATAATTTGATAGTGCTTAGTCATATATGCCGTCGGGGCAGAAGAAGGATTACGATTTCTCGGATTATACTCGTAGGAAAGCTCGCTGCAGTCATCTGTGTAAGAGTTGAGATGGTTTCCTTGAGGACTAAAGTTCTCCTCAAAAAGGAGTATAAGTTAGTATGAAACAATTCCTAGTTATTAAGAAATTAAAAACTAGGAATTGGCTCATACTAACTTTAGGAAAAGGGAACTCACCCCTACTAATTTCAAGCATGTGTAATGCGACACAACATTCCCTATGCTACATGCAGGATAACTCACGAAAAGCTCATGCATTCTCTATTTCGAAATTTCACTTAGGTAATCGTAATTAAACTTGGCCTATTCAGAGCACTCTGTAGCTATAACTAAAATGAAGACCGATACGAAAATTTGTAGCTGCGCAGAAAGATACAAAAAATTTTAAGTTTAAAAACTTATCGATAGCGAGCGCATTACAGCCAAAATCTTGAAAAGACATACAATAGATAAGTGTGGAAAACACTGGGTTGTTATGCGTTCAACATGGCGGACAACGAAAGCCTAGTAGTGCAGAAGTCGTTTCAGAAGTAGCAAAGGCCATTGTCGAGCAGTCACTGACGAATCATCATAACCCCAGTATGCACGTGCAGTGTCACGACATTTAGACATATCACATTGAACAATGTGGAAGATAAGGAGAGAAATAGCGCACTTTTGACCGTTTAAGACCAGCCGCAACCAGCAACTGCTTGCTACCGACACTGACTGTCGCTTATCTTCAGCACCCACTTTACTAGCCCGAACGAAGTCGATGGCTCCTGGCCGTAGAACATCTTCTAGAGTAACAAGGTACATTTTTATCTCAGTGGAATGATGAACACCCAGAACCATCATGGCCTAGACTTTGGGCCATGGTAAATCCATCCGAATTCGACAGAATTCCACTACATTCACCTAAAGTCACCGTATGGTGTGAGTTTACTTTCCAGTTTATCCTTGGACCATTTTTCTTCGAAGAAAAGTACTGTAATGGGCATGTTTGCTCTATAACGGCCCTCAGATATTGAACATGCTCAATGGTTTCGTCTTGTTCCAACTTCAACGTCGACAACGTCTTGCGTTCACGACTTCTCTGCAGGATAGTGCTAGTCCATATAATGGACTTTGTATGCAGAGGTTTTTGCGGCAACATTTTATCGATGACAGGATCATTAGGTGAATTTCAACTCCTTGGCTATCTA
>KK115093.1:123063-135910 GCA_000611955.2 Stegodyphus mimosarum | reverse complement strand
GAAAAGGAGCTGTATTTCAAATAACAGCACTAAGAAAGTCTTCTCAAAATTATATGCTCTCCTGAAGAGAAGGGGATCACTTTATTTGTTTTCATTTGATACACATGTAGTTTCATATAAATGTTCAACTTCGCCGGTTGTTAATATCTAACAGGAATCTCTAACCAGTATGTGTTATGTAGAAAAGATTTCAAGCTAAAATATCACTATTGTATTCCTCTTGTCATACTAACAGCCACTGAAAATTCAATTAAATCAAAAATCTTAGAATTCCTAGAAAATCGCAGTTTTCTAAAATAAAGGAATTTCAAATGACCAAACGTGCTTTAGTAGTATTTTAAAGCTACTAATGTGTATATAAAATTGTGTTAAGGTCGGACACTATTTATTAATATTATTTTAATTCGATACTTTTATTTTTTTGTTGAGTATTCGGGATGAAAATATTTCTAAGGAATGGTAATTTTTATTTTGTTAATGTAATTTTTTGATTATAACCAATAATGATTTAGTAATGAGAGATATTATTTTTCAACTGAGAAAAAATGTTGAATCACCGCGGATTGTACCGTCAAAAGTAATTAAAAATTTAAAATCTTTACCTTTCGCATGCTTCTATACAGGACAGGTGCATAGTTTTCCAGTTCGAAGAAACTAAATCCATCAACTTGGATAAAATAAACAGGCATATCCTTGGTTACAAAAATAACACTAAGCCTTTCATATACATTCATTTATACACGGTGTTCGAATCGTCTGTTCTCGACCACAGCCAAAACTCATCGCCTCAAAGTTTTTTTTTTGGCTCTTTTCTAGGTGGCGCATGTGGTTTAAAATACAATAGTTTTTAACACTGTGTAACATACATTCAGTCATAACATGTGTTAACATTAGTCATAACATTCTTTATATGATATTGTTACGTGCATAGGTGTTCATAATGGATTGAATGTACACAGAACCGATGGCAGCTTGAGAATTTTTTTCCCCGAAACTTGACAGTTCTGGAACTTATCACAAAAGTACTCATAGAGTTCTTCTCAGTGTCACAGAGTATAATCAGTAGTTGTCACTTCAAACTACTGAGAACATTAAACACAAGGCAATATCAAACAAAGCCTCGAATGCGTTAAGCTTGCACAATGATCTCTTAATATTCTCAATACTCTGAAGTAAGAAATTGGATCACGGATCATCACTTTGTTCCTAGCTTCAACTACTGTGAATTTTTACTAGTCGATTTAGTTTATTGTCCTAAGGCGGTGCTTCTCAAATTTTCGATATTTGCGACCCAGTTTTCAATCTTAATTTTCATGGCGCCACCCCATGCAATAACAATGTATTAAATTCAATAATGATGCACTTTGACGCTAAAGCTACAATACGACCTTAATTATAAAGTATATGTTACTTTTAAGTAATCGATATTTTAAGAAGGTTATTTTTAGTAACAGGATAAGTATTATGTTACTTTTCCTGTCTAGTTTTTAAATTGGAAAAGACTGGAAAATAATTTTTAATTAAATTAAATATTTATTTCCTTAACCCCCCATTTCTAAAAGTATGCAAATGTCATTAGAAATATTGTTCTAATCTCCGTTGCTCTTTATTTTGTAGCCATCACATCCACCATTCTCGCGGACGTCTGCGAAACCTATCTAATGTCTTCGCAAAACGTGTTTAAGTACTGCATCTCGTTCTATTCTAGTCAGTCTCGGTCGGATGGATCCTTCTATCGCTGTCGAATCTATCTAGAATGTGCATTTTGTAATTTGCGCGTTAATTACAATTCACGATATTAAATATTTACGGCAGCATATTTAAACAGAACCGTGGATAAATTTTTAAATCGTAAGCAAACATTAGACTATAATAATGCATCAACAAATGCACAGAAGAGCGTATTTTCGAAAATTAAATCAAGAAAATATTCTCAATAATGCTTAAATTTATGAGTTTACCACTATTGACTTAAATGAAGAAGAAAGGCCCCTTGTGTGTTATTTCCTCAAAAATATTGGCAGCAGACAGTATGAAATCTAATAAACTCAAACGATTTTATACATTTCAAAATACTCTAGAACGGCTCTCAGTTGCCGAAGAAATTTTCATAAGTTTCATGGCGAAATCAAAATTCTTCGAATTTCAGGCAGGAGTGGATGATGAATTTTTTACACTGGAAACAAGAGCATTCTGTATACTATTACCATTTCTAACCTTTGTGAAACCAGATTTTCTGTGGTGGCTGCATTGAGGACAAAATATAAATTTCAGCTAAACATAGAAGTTAGAGTATCAATTTTGAATATTAAACATTCCTTTAAACAATTAACCTGCTCTGCAAGACAAGCACATGGGAGTCACTATTTATTATTAAACTTGTTCTTAATTTAGTATTGATAAATTAATTATCAAATGCATTGTGAAGTACTGATACATTTATAAATATATTAACATGAGTGTAAATGAGTATTTTATTTTTTATTATGTCAGACTATATTTTGTTTCGCTTCCTTTCAGTAAATTGGTAATTTTTTTAGATAATCTTTTATTTTCGACATGTTCGCCCCCCCCAAGTAGGGTTATCACGCCCCCTTAGGGGGCGCTCCCCACAGTTTGAGAATCGCTACCCTAAGGCCAATCACGGTAATTTTTTGAATTATGGTGCAATCGCACCTTACACACAGGCGGCGCTGTTATTTTGGCAAAGTCAGGGGTTCAAAGTTAAGTTCGTAAATTCATAAAGTTTTTAATTAATATATACGCTATTTACACAGTCTTTTATATATGCAGAATGTTTAAACTTGCGATTTTTTGGTCATGTGAAGTGAACCAGCTAATCAGAAAGTTTTTTTCCGAAATTTCGATTAAATTAATCTTCAAGGCAAAACTTTGTATAAATTTAACAGATACCTGATGATCTCTCTGTTCTTACATAGTTTTCACCCGGCCGCCTCGAAATTTCCAGTGCCTACAATTTCTCATATTTGCTGGAAGGCATACACAGGTACAGTTTTCATACGAATAGAACAGTTTCATTTATACAGGGATCGGAATAAAATAGTCTTCAAATGGGCAACAAATGTGGCGACTTTTGGCGATTTCTTGCCAAATTTTACGACAAAAATTAGTCGCCAAAACCACTGTCAGCTTGGCGCAATCCCTCCAATTTTTTGTGATAGCCATTTACCTCAATGTTAAATCCACCTGCCCCTGTAACCTTATTTTTTTGGCGGAGCTTTGCATTCTTGAGGCATTTCATGTTACTTTATACCAGTACAAAAGTTAGTGCAAGAGTTGCTGCGATTTACATAGAATGTCACTAAAGTTATTTGCATATATACAAAATTTTAATTTAAAATGATTATTTGTTAAATGTTAAACAGAGTTGTAAAAACGAATTTTCATTAATAACTGCATCTGTTTAAATGCTCTTTGTGATCTCTATTTCTAGATCATCCACAACTATGGGCATGGGGGATCAGGAGTGACGTTGTTTTGGGGCTGCGCTCTCCAAACCAGACAGCTTCTTCAAGATGCTCTTGATGATGTGGAGAACAGAAAAAGAAAAAACCGCTCCAAATTATAAAATTCGCACTATCATCCCAGCAATTTTGCGACAGATTTCTTTTATTGATATTTGATTAAACAGTTATTAATGCTATAATGTATGGGTTATCGTTTCGAATGTCATACATGTATTTAGTTTAATCTGACCATGGATAGAAGCTTCGCAAAACATAGTTTTATGCATATTTCAAATTATTACTGTAAAAACAATGTATTTGCTGTTTTACATATTTCTGATCTCATGCAGAAATTAGTTTTGTGTTCTAGAATATTTGTTGACGAAGAATTAGATTAATAAACGATTATTAAAAGAAAGAATTTTTTAATCTGATGAAAGAATATTATTTTTTGGCTTTAATCTCTACGTATTTAATTTGTTTATGCCTGTTTTTTATCTTAAAGTCACCGAAAACAAGGTGCTACGCAGAACTTTGGTATATTCATGGCGAGAATTCACTTTTAATGACCTGGAAAAATTCAAGCCATTCTTCAATTCATTTTTAATCACGTAATAAATAAGAAAATTAAATTATTTATGTATTAAAAGCTTTTAACTTAATTTTAAAAGTTGTTTAGATTTGTTAATATAATAGTTTTATGACGTTAGTAGATATATCCGATGACAATAAATTTTTAATTTATTACATTACTTATGATTAAATTTCCTTCGTGCACTGATTTTTCTGATATACAGGTTATAAGTGCATTTAACTAAAACCATTTTCTTTAAAACGTGCTTTTACATTCATTATTTTATGAAGATGAAATACTTTTCTATTTTTATTAGTCTGATTGAAAAAAATAGTGACACATGAAGAAATATTTTAATATTAAACAGTTTTCAGTACTTCCAGTTTGCTATTATAAATTACTGAGTGCTATAAAACTGTAGGACTTACTTACTTATGTAAAATTGTTAGTCAAATTTTATCTGTAAATTGAATTTATTAACTGTTAGGATGTAAATAAACTCAGTATTTTACTGAAATGTCATTCATATTAAGTAATGCTAAATTACAACTTATGATTTTGCCATACCAGCACTTGATGCATGTTCTCGAATTTAATTATTTTACGATATATACAAAATAAATTTTGTTACGGCATCTATGCTTTCAGATATCTTACTGCAAGATAGGAAAATTTAAAGTTTTATAAAGAATTTTGTAAAGGAGTTGAAGATTTATAAAGTTTTATAAAGAATTTTGTAAAGAAGTAAAGAAGTTGAAGATTATGTGACTTTCTTTTAAACTTTTCGGTCATAACTATTTCGCAAAAAAGCTCTTTAAAAAATCTCTCAGCGAGAGTCTGAAGCTGTAAGCTTTTAATATCAGTGTGAGGAAGTCTGAAGCATGTAATAGCAAGTTAAAAAACACTCTTCATTCTTTATTATTTGAGGTAGTCTTTAGGGCATGAATTATTTATATCTGCTTTGTCATAATAGTCAGTGCACGTTATTGATTTCTCACCGGATGTGCAGAGCGAGCAGACAAAATGCTTCGACAGGTGGCGCTCACACCAGATAAAACACCCACTGCTTGTTACTATGGCGAAGTACTCGAACGTAAAAATTCGGTGCTTAGTTTAACATGCACCTGTGAGTGACCTGAAACCAAGTAAACAGTTTATCACAGAAGAGCTATAGAACAGAGTTGTCTCTAACTGCATCCGCGTTACGCGCAGATTTTCGGCCTATGGCAGCGTATTACGGTAGGGTAAGTATCGTTTGGCAAAAGGTTAAGAAAGTATTATGTATTAAATTCGAAGTAAAATGCTTTCAGGTTTTCAAATGCACGTTTCTGTAATATAAAAGGATAAAAGTTTAAGAACAATTCCATATGATGTGTAATAATATACGCATTCGACTAATTTTGAATTTAAAAGATACTGATTCTATCGTAATTTATATAAAGAAACATTTTTTAAAAAATTGAAGAATGTTATTTTTTAAACAATATTTGCCTTTCTTCTAATCTATTTTTTAACGGAAGAATAAATAATTCTCTGGCTTTTAATTTAAATTGGAATGAAACTGTTTTTCCTAGAACATAGAAGTAAAATATTATAATTCGAACTCACCTAAAAAGGATGAATTCTAAAAGAGACAGATTTATTTTCTTTTAATCATTCTTGAAACAGCATAATTTTTATGTTTACAATTTTATTTTTTTACTTTTGATTGAGCACTTGCAAAACATTAGTTGATACTTTAGATAAATATTTGCAATTATGTTTATAATATGAACTTTTGAAATGTTACGAATGCCTGAGCTCCTAAAGAAGTTAAATTTTGTAGCGTTTCCTCGCTGATTCAGACATCATTTTAAGGATTATCAACATTTTAAATAATGCTTTGGTAATTGAATTGAAATTAATATAAAATCCTGAAGCAATCTGACTACTTTCTGAAAAAATGGCAAGTTCCTTTGTTTCATTAATTTTGTGTGTATGATATTCTGAAACGAATCCTACAGTACACATCCACAGATTCTATGAATGAAAAAACAAAGGTAACCCCTTGAACTTTTGCAGCTTTCTTTTTAATTTATCAATATAGCCGATGAAACAGTGAATATTTTGTAATGCTTTGTGTTTCGATTTATACTATTTTTACAAGTATAAACAACAAGTGCTGCTAAATAAGACAAAGCTAAAATAATGCTTCTAGAACTGCGAATTCGTATTTTAAATAATCATTAAAAAACAACCATTTTTAGAAGCTTTTCATTTGAAAAATTCTGTTCACATTACTATTATCATTCACCGACCAACAGCCTAACGGTGGCGCACTTAACGCTGGTAGTTCAATGCCGGTTGAAATCCGGCAAATGGTCCGTTATGTGTGGGGTTTTTTGTAGTTTATCTCATGCTAACGGGAATATGAACCAGCTTCATTTCGAAGTCCTTCATAAAGGCACCTCTTTCCTAGGCAGAAAGTCTTCCGTGCTTTGCTGTCAGTTAAATAATCAGTCAATGTGGAAAATTCTTATTGATTCAAAACATTCGCTTTCTGATCCCTTTATTGCATTTTTACTTTGCTACTAAAGCTTCTTCATCAGGAAATAATTTTCGGATCAACATACTCAGCGTACTCAAGTTATCCCAAAAACGCAGAACAAAATCCAAGTTTCTGTCACATCTCAAAACGAACACATTTTGTTATTAACTACATTATCTGTGAAGTTTGCTTTTGAAATATACATCATTGAATACGTATTTACTAAAAAATAAATCCTCCTTGAATACAGGTTCCACCTCAATTTTAGACTGAAATTTTAAGAATAAAAGTGTAGGTGACTATTTATTTTGCCTTGCTATAAGATCTTCGTTTTTTTCTCCTTTTTTCCCCAGAATTTGTTTTTTGTTAAATACATTTCATGTGTAACTATTTTTAAAGTAATAGTACGGTTAGATAATAACCCGAACACATTGTTACCTGTTTCTTTTAACAGTCATAATTATTCTGTACAGTAGCGTTTTCCAAACAGTGTTCCCCGAAGAATTACAAAATTGAGGTTACAGAACAACAAAACATGTTATATATTTATATATGTTATATCTTAACTCTTAAAAAATTTAAGCTTCAAAAGAAAAGGTTAAAATTTCAAAAAATTCATTAGATACCTATTCTGGCATAAAACTTAAACTTCAAGAAGTATTATTGAATAAATTTTGGATCAGTTTGTCAAAATAATATCCGAATTTATCAAACGAACTATTCGTATTTTACTTCCTTTTACAATAACGTATTTGCGGGAGGCAGGTTTTTTAATTTCGCTGCAACAAAATCTAAATATAGAAATCTACCTAATGCTGCATCTGATATATGAATTCAGGATTCTAACGTTATACCCCACATTCAAAGATTTTACAACTCGAATACCGAAACACATCGAAGTCAATAAAGACTAAAAATGCTTTATTTTTTTATATTATTTGTTTCAATTAATTAGTTTTATGTCTCATTTTTGTAAAATTCTTTTATAGGCATAATATAAAGACTGGAATAAATATTTATTTTGTTTATCCAATAATATCTGTTATCATTTCCTAATTTTAATTGTAAGAAATGATAACAGATATTATTAGACAAACCCAAATTTACTCTAGTGTTCATTAAAAAGTTTAGAACACAAAAAGTGTTTTGCGATGAAAAAAGTCTAAGAAACACTGCTGTACAGTATATTTTAAACTTCTGCATTCATTCTGTAATTTCATTTATCAAAATACCCGTTTATTATAAATATGCCTAGTATTTTCGCGCATTAAAAATATCAGTAAAGACATAAAGTACGAAATTTAGAACTAATTTTTCACAAAGACGAAAACTAAAATTCATGTGTGTGTATATAAAAAATAGGAAAATAATTAAAGAATTAAATGATTCCTGTGCTGGAGCTACAGAGGATCATAGGACTGAATTGTAAAGAAATTATTATAACAATAAATTTTTCATTAAAAACATTATCCTATTCTGAGAAAGAATTATTTAGGTTATTAATTTAGTCTTTTGTTAATTGGTATTTAAATGTAAAAGATGAAGACAAATTTTTAAAAGGGAAATTAAAGTTAGAAAAATTACATTTATGGCAGGAACATATTAACTATTAATGATCTTCAATTTAATGTTTTAAATAAAACTTTTCAAGGGGTTAGTATTTAAACTCCGATGTTTGTTCTTCCTGCCACTATGAGATTCAAAATGTTGCTAATTAATTGCTCATAATTGCAAAATTGCAAATTAAATTTCTAAAAATCTCATATTGACAAGAACTACCCCAGGCATGCGCTTGGGACTCTACTATTTTAAAACAAAAAATAAAGTAAATTCATAATCAAACTGAATTAAATGCAAAATGATATAAAAACAGGATTTGCGTAAAGATATAAACTTTCAAAAATTGTATGTAAGGCTTCGAAAGCGTTATTCTTTTTAATAAGTTAAAAAAACGCACGAATATATATATATATATATATTTGCCGGATCCATAATGATGATATTTAAAGGAGAATATGTGTCCTTAAGTTATCAGGTAATAAAATTCAGTCCACTGAATACAGTTGTTCTGTTGAATTCAGTCCACGTTTGTAACTTTTTCTTCTCCGATATGCACATTAGGTTTCTATGCTGCTCTGTCATCCTATGTATGCAGTAACGAATTAAATATCTAGAGAATTTATTTATATATATATACAGCAAAAAAGGGGTGTATGGGAATTTTATTTTCGAGTAACACCGGCAATATTTGTGTAGTATAAAAACGGAAATGGTTTCAAATTACGGTAATATACCACAGCGATATTAATTTTTTTATCACTCAATATTTTGCTATTGCCCTTTCTTTTTAAGCGCGGGATACAATCCTATCAGTTTATAAACCTTCACACATAATGCTTTACTCATTTAACTCGAGTTCTTTGCAATGAGGTGTTTGTTCTCTTGAAATGGCTTCAACACTGGCTTCAAAAACGTAATCCGCTGAGTTTCGCAGTATTTGAATACATAAATAGAACATGTATAGTCTGCTGAACTAAACTTCTTAACTCTATCAATGTAATTCATACTTAAACCCAGGGTCTCAGAAAATTATGAATTAGTAAATGTAACCGTCCAGAAAAAAAATAAATAGCATATCTGTAAATTGCAAAAAACCTGGATACGACTCACATATATGTAATATTTTTCTTTCTTTGATTCATAATTTTTGATTCTCATATTTATCAAAACATTTAAGATTTCCTTAGCTGAATGAATGATTCCAAATATAGGTAAGTTTCTTCTATTAAATAATGAGGAATTTGTATGTATGTTCCTCGCATTCTGGAAAAACGGTGGCACCTAGAGCCACCAAACGTTGAACGCACGTAGTCCTCCATTCAAACATACATACCTCCAAGTCGGAATTTCGGAATACGAATTTTTTTATTTATTTCGTATTTTGTAGAACTTTTAATTAAAAACTCAGCGATTTAATAGCTTTGCGTTGCCACTCTGCAAAGCGAAAGATATTTATGTTTCCAATTTAATCAGAAAACTTAGCGATATAAAAGAAGCGTGTTGCCACTCGGGAAAACGCAATATACAGTGTCTCACAAAAGTGTTCGCACGCTTTTAAGAATTTCAGAAAAACCGCTGTAACCCGAAATTGAATTCGAATATAAAGCCCAATATTTTTTCATATTATCTCCAAGTGACTTTCAATAAAACCAAACTTTTTAAATTTTAATAGTGACTTATTTTCGTTTTCAGAAATTGATAATATAAGGAGGTACAGATAAAACACGCTGCAAAAGTGATCGTACACCGAAAACCTTTTGTTAAAATTTCATAAATAGAATTATCATTTACCCCTTTATTTTAATTTTTTGTATTTTGATGACGGTTAAAAATTGTTTGGCTTTATTTTTGTTTGCGTGCTTGCCTCGTTATATTATATTTAATATTTAAAAACAACTACTGGGCGTAAGGAAACAACGAACAGCATTAGAAAGTTGATCCTTTTATATCAGAAGGATGGAAATTCGATTGGGGATATCGCTAGATTAAGAAATTTATCCCATTCTACGGTGCAGTATGTGATAAAATACTTTAAAGGAGAAAAACGGATCCAAAATAAAATAAAAAGAGATTGTCCAGCAAAGAGGACTCGACGTGTCTCAATATGATCAGAGATTTATAGTTAGAAAATCTGTGAAAAATCCCTCTTTGAGTGTTTCCAAGATTTCTACGGAATTTACTGAAAAATTGAAGTTCACTTACAACGGTTCGACGAGTGCTCATATCTGCTGGATTATTGGGCGCTCCGTGCGAAGAAAACTTTTTGGAAGTGCTAAAAGTAGCAAGCTTAGGCTTTTCTTCTCAAAATCAATAGTAAATAAGCCCGAAGTGTATTAGAATCATGTCTTATTTGAAGATGAAAGCAAATTTAACATTTTTTATCCCGAAGGGTGTGTAATTGTATGGAGAAAAGAAAAACTGAAGAACTTAATCCCTTCGGGTTAATAACTTATTTTAGGCGGCTAGTTATACAAGTTGCTAGCTAAAGTAAAAAAAAAAAAACTATTGTTTTGCCGATAGGTAACACTTTTTTCTTCCTGTTCTGCCATTGCTTGTCACCTAGTGCTTACATCAGAAAGAAAATAGAGTTTTAATTAAAAGAACACTTATGTACAAATTTAGAATTAATCGATTAAAGCAAAATTAGCCTTGAACTTACTTATTCGTGATCGCAAAAGAGTGTCTTCGTGCTTTGCGTGCCGATGATATTTATCTCTGTGCTTTGTCGGCACCGCTGGTTGTCAGAAGTCTGAACTTCCCAAAATCGATTTATTTTAGTAAGCAAAGAATGTTGTAAGTTAATTAAGAGCTTTTAGTTAATTAAAACGGAAATAATAACTTGCAGAGTTCCACTAATTGTTTAACTTTCTCCGTACTCTCGCCCCGTTTATGTAACTAACAACAGATTCAAAAGAAAGTTTAAACAAACTCTTTTATTAAAACTTGACAATGCACGGCCTGGGCTTGCACATAAATCCCGTCATCTTGCGGGATTTCAGAAACATAAAGCGAGAATTTAAAATTCAAAGTAATTTAACGGAGACTCACATCTCCAAAAGCTTAATAAGACTTGGCTTGTTTGTAACTAAATGCATGAATAACTCATCTAGCAAAAAGGCCGGTTCAAGTTACTTTCAGAGCTGAACGCGGAAAATATCAAAACAGTCAGCATTGCTGCCAAAGCTTTCTCTAACTATCAAGATCTAAATTCTTATGCACAAGTATTTCATTTACATCCTGGCCAGAACTAACGAAAAGTGGAAGTGATAGTAAAGTTCAAATAATAAGATAGTAGATTAATTAATTAAACCGTACTAACTTAACAGAAAACGCCCAGTTAAACATTGTCTCTAAATTCAGTTTAGTTTTGTTTCTCTTATTGTAACTAATTAAGTGAAGCTGAACGTTGCGTTGCTTGACTGTGAGCTGCAGTCTTTCAGCTGTTCATATGTAAGTTCTAAAATTCAAATTATCGTTATTGCAAATTTGAGTTTATGCACTATATAATTGTGCGTTTATTAAAGTGCTCTAACTTGGCTTTTAATCAATAGCCTTAAGTCCAAAAGTATAACATGCTTAGACAACCATCATTTATAAAGTTATTAAATACTATCAAGTTAAATCTGAAAGATACTATTGTAATGATGCATAAGATAAGTACTACTTGTATTTTTTAAAATAAGTACCATTTAAATAAAATCTGTTGCATTCACGATCACTAAAAATTTAGGTTATTCAGTGTATGTATACTGATACTGAATTGTAAAATTTTGATTTGCGTTTATATATATATATAATTATCAATTTTCTATTTAGGATTATCTTCTAGGAGAGGAAGCGTAAAACTATTGCAAACTGTATATATGTATATACATAATTTGTAAAGAAATGCAATGAGAAAAACTTAAAAATTAATGAATTTCAAAACAGATTTAAAAGGACGTAAAAAGTAAAACTCTGCGCTTTCGCTTCAAAGATTAAATATTTAATTTAATAGAGAATATATAAATGAAAATTATCACCTAGGAAATCTGAAGTAAAATTTAGACAGTAAAGTGTACAATTGTCGAAATTAAAAATTGGAATTTGTAATTAATGAAACTGGAAGTTGTAATTGAAATGTTTAATAAAAGAATTAAATTTCCCCAATCGAATAATTGATTTCATATAAAGATCCTGACTTATTAAGAGGAATTGGAATTTGTCCACAGAGCCATCAACAATTTATGAGGACTGTGTTTCGTCATTTTGCATTTCTGAAGAAAATTTCTATTTCAGTTTTAAATTTTCTAATCAGTTTTATAAAATTATTTCACATTTCTGAACTTCTTTAAGATTTAAATTCAGATTTTATAAAATTGATTAGAAAATTTTAAATTGGAATAGAGAAGAAGAAAGAAAAAGAAGAAGTTGTTAAGAAATTCGAAATGGTGAAATGCAATCGTCTTGAATTACTGGTTGTTGTGTGGATTGTTTCCAATTCCCCTTGATAAGTCAGGATCCTTCCATGAAATCGAAAGTTATTCTCTTGTCTTAACTCTTTTATTAAACATTTTAATTACCACTTCCAGTTTCTTTAATTAAAAATTCCAATTTTTAATTTCCAGAATAGTACACTTTAGTATCTAAATTTCACTTCTCATTTCTTAACAGATAATTTTCATTTATATATTCCCTATTATATATATATATATATAATTATAAATAATAATAGGGAAA
>KK115093.1:103627-122768 GCA_000611955.2 Stegodyphus mimosarum | reverse complement strand
ATATATATATATATATATATATATATAAGTAGAATTTGAAGTACCTAATGAATATCGTAATAAAATATTTTGCTTTAAGTGAATGCACATGTATAATTGCATGTTATTTATGCTTACAAAAAGTAGCGATGAAGACAAGTATGATAGTATTTATGTCTAACTGGGAAAACACTATAATAGTGAAAATAAGATAATTTTCACAGTTTTCTTTATTCAGTTAGACTGAATGACTCTAACTATTCAGCTCTAAGTGCAAAAATTAGTTTGATGTATGTTTTGGTTCTTCAGACATATTACCAAAATAATTTTCTGTTATTTTTAGGAAATGTTAAAATTAATTAAACATGAAATTAATGTAAAATATTACCTCACAAATCATTTATGATTTTATCCTATTTATAATTTTCCCCCCTTCCTATCATCCATCTTTTACTATATGTTATTACACGTATGTGAATGCTACTTCCATTTTCCGTTCAAAACTCTATCCGGACAATAAACTAGTCTTCAGCAATTTTATTATATTTTAACTGGATTAGGTATTTTTGGGTTCATTTATTTATATTTTATTAAGAATTTATATATTCAATAATAAATTGTTACATAATAATTTAATCGTACAGTTGATCTTGATGTAAAACAAAATTTGCTAAAGAGTTAAAGATTTGGGGCAGTCGGTTGGAAGCAAAGGGGAACATGAGAAAGCCAAATATGACCCGCCAGGATTCGAACCCCGAACCTTATTATTGCAAACAAGTGTTTTCCAGTTATACGGAGAAAATTCGTAACATTCCCATCACTTACCGGAGAGGAGGAAACCGAGTCGCTAAAACCTGGTGGTGACGAATTATTATTGACCATATTTCTTGCTTCGAGCGCCACTTGTACAGCAATTAATTTTAATTCGAAGTAAGAATCATTAAAAGTTAGCAATGCACTTGCCGATATTCGAACTCCGGACCTTCCGACTGCTAGCTTGACTTGCTTTCCAACTACACCATGAAGGTAAGTGGTAAGGAAGAAGGAAATTTTTGAAATCATTCCGTACGAAATATGGCAAACGATACATGCGGCAGAACGATCTTTGCGCGAACGATAGATTCAGGTTTCACAATATATTAAGACAACCACGGTTCTTAATATGTTGTGAAACCTCAATCTATCGATGTCTATATGTGAATCTATATGTTGTGAAACATATTAAGAGATAATTACAAAAGCGATAGCTAAAAAAACACTCTTCCCAGCTTCGTGAAAGCCTTCATGAGTATTAATAACACTTTTAAAGAAACGTTGGTAAAATAACCGCATATCTTATTGTAGTAAAAATATTTATATGTAGTAAAAATACTTATATATTTTAATTTTTTGTGTAGTAAAATTTATATTGATTTCTATATGTTATGAGAAATATTAATTATAATTATTCTGGTGTATAAGTGATAACCAAAATTTTGAATATTAATTTTATCAGCGATGAACCGCGAATAAGAATGAAGAAATCCAACTACCCAGTATAGGATTATAACATGTGATTAAGAGTACATCACGTTGTTTCCGCAATAACCCGAATGATAGGGATAAAATATGTGACCTACAGAGGATAGCAAAATAATGTACTTACCCCAGACGTTGTGATAGTTGAAGAAGAAAATACAAGTTAATCATCTACAATTCACTCTATTTATTTTTCCTATCAAAAATTTTACTGCTGAGCTCACACAAATAAAACAAGAAAATTAAATAATCAGATCATAACTATAGTCCTACTATAAATGCAGAACGTCCATTCGTTTAACGATACACTTGGAGAGCACAATCTATTTGCATCGCTTTCTATAAATCACGAAAAACCTGGAATCGAAAATATATGTAGAGCAGCAATAAACTTGTCTTGAAATTTCTTCTGATTTTGAAGCTTCTACCAGTGAATTAATTTGGAGCAGTGCACCACGTGGCGATAGACAATGGATGAGCCTTATAATGCACAATGAGATCGTTCATGATTCTTGCTTAAAAAACATCATTCAATCCTGGATGAATTTTCAGAAACTGCATATAGAATGAATATATTCAATAAAAAAACTACAGTTGGCTTTCTATAGATCAGGAACCATATCATCGGACTTTTCAGGAGAGTTAAACGTGCATCATGAAACGAGGTGGTAGGTGAAGAGACAGGTCGAAGCTCGTCCTTCACCCTTGAACTCCCAGCAGCGAAGAGGGCAGAAACCGGTCCAACAACTGCCACCAAAGGCTTGGACGAAACGATGACGATTCTTGAAGCGATAGTTTGATGATAGATGCCGGCTTGCTATCACACTTATTAAGAATAAAGTACCTTTAAATTAATCTTTAACATACCAGTGCTCCAATATATAAGATTATAAATGTTCTTTTTTCTGGTTCTGGTGACCGAATTAGTTGATAACACAAAGCTTTAGCACAGTTTTTAAAAATAGTTATAGATTATTAAATACAATAGATTAAAATATAAATAAAACTGCAGTCTGAAACATATTTTACTCTAACGTCTCAAAAAGCATAAAAAAATTAAGGGTATAAAAATGATAAGATTAAAAAGAAATTGTACCTTGATCTTGGCTACTAATTCCTTTTAATACTTGCAATAATTTTAAAATAAGTAATTAAGATATGTCCGCTAATTTAAGAAATAATTTCCGAAAAATTAAAGATTTAGAACTTAAAACCTTGCATTTAAAATGAGCTATTCAAAATGATAGAACCAAGTGATAGAAAAAATTCTAGTATTACTTTACCTTAAATTAACGTCTCTGGATATTTGCGCACTTGATTAACAGAGATAAAAGCTTACTTATTCAAGGTATAGCTGCACATTTATTTCACTACATCACGTGGGCACGAGTTTTGCGACAAACATTTCTCGCAAAAGTCAATAACTTGCCAGAAAGAACTCTACTCACTGAACACAATAAACACCTCTGCATGATGTTTGAAATAATGTACTTGTTCTTACTGGGTTCTTCCCTTTAATTTAATACTCTTTGAGAATGTTGATGTATTTGTACAATTTTAAAACCTCTCTCTATTAAATCTAAAACGAAACTGAGTTGGTCATTAAGAGATTTGGATTTTCTTAAATTTTTCACATCTGAATATAATTCAACCATTCTGTACATTTCGACATAATTCTATCATAAATTTTTTAAAATTCTGTCATGCATTATTTTAATTTCTCTCATAAATAATTTTAAATTCTTTTGACTTAACATAAGCACCTGCAGGAATTTAACATTTTGCATTTTGATGCCGGTTTTAGGGAGGATTATTAAATAATGAAGAATCTGTATGTATTTTCTCTCATTACTAGAAAATGGCGCCATTGTGAACACATGTAGTCCTCCATTGGAATTTGTGCACCTCGAAGACAAAACTTTGAATTTCGAATTTGTTTTTGATTAATTTCCTATTTTGCGCGAATTTAATGAATTCTTAATTACAAAATCATTAAAAAAAGTAATGTATTAACACCCTACGAAGCATAAGATATTTATATTTCAAATTTAATCTGAAAATTGAAGATTTAAAAGAAATGCGCTGCCATTCGGGAAGGCGTAAAATATTATTACATCGTAACATGGTGCGATACTAGGGTGCCTGTGCCCAAGGCTTTATCCCTATAAAAAAACATGTCAGTGCGAATTATGCCCGTTAAAGATTCTTTGTCAGAAATTCTCAAAATGTCGAAACGAATATTCACAAAGAGTTCTTTAGAATAATAGACACAAACACAAACAATAATAAACATTCGTAGAAAGGCAAGCGAGACAAACTAAGACTACTAAATAATATATTCATTAAGAATTTTCTGGCGCATTTTATATTGTTTACATTAAATGCATCGCAATTAAATACGTTGTCGATTAAACAAGACTTTTCCCGAAATTTTTGATCAATTTACATATGTTTGTTTAGCTAGTCATCTAAGGTATTTGTATTTCAGATTTAATAAACGAACTTAGCTATTTAAAAGAAATGTGTTCCCATTGTTCGATATAAAATATTTTTATATTCTACATACCAGTTTATTGCCAATTGGAGAAGTGTAGATATGTAACTTTTCTTTAAATTTAAGCTGTTCCTTATTGGTCAACAAACAAAGCGATTTAAAAGGAATAAAGGCAACTGGCTGTCTGTCTCTTATTATTAATTACCAGATCAACCGGGGAAATTACACTGGCTAGAAAGCCATTATTAAAAGCATTATATATTTTTTCTGTTTTAAATTAGTTACCTTGGGCAGTAGCCCACTGCAGAAGCTAGTGTGATTTAAACCGAAATTCTATTTAGAAGTATCAGCTTTTAAATTGAAATTCTACGAAGATTTTAAATTTCAGAAAACTAAATGATTCAATTACATTGAGTAAGAATCGCTGCAGATAAATTATATGGTACATAATTTTTGTTTTTATTTCAGTAACACTTAAGTTTGAGCAATTTAATAATCCCCTTGGCTTCTGATATGTTAAATTGCCTTTGAATAAAACCGAAGGGAAATTAGACGATGTTCGCTCTTTCATTAGACGATGTTCGCAACTTCAGTTTTCGTTTAATTTTACACTTAAATGATGATTCGAAATTTTAATTTTCAGTTCCAAAACAAGCTGCATTTGCTGAAATTGCGACCCATCGAAAGATGGGTCGGAATTTACAATCTAATACACCTGCTAGTGGAAAAAAGTGTTCTCTACCAGATGATAAAAAATGTATTCAGGTGCTTCACTCAGTGTTGCACATTTCAAAATGTATGTCAGAAGAGTATTCGATTTGATGTCAATACAACTCACATTAACTACCATGGCAACACGTTTTGTTTTTATTCAGTATTTCATGTTATCTCCTGTCTCATGTGATAGATAAATATGGTTATTTGAAAATAAATGATGAAATGACTATTTGAGAAAAGCCAAATATCGTTTTCGCACTATTCTCTAAAGACAAATTCCGAAACGTTGAGTGATTGCTGTTCGACATCGATGGTTTATTGGATGGGGTTCTGATCTCATTTTTTTTAACACGTATACATATTTTTTGACAGTACTACGATTTATTGCTTGAAATTCCTTTTTAACTTTTGAACCTCTTTTGAGTTTAGCTACTTTTCAGTGTAAAAGAAAAGAAAAAAAAAACCTAAATGCAATATTAACCTAAATTCAAATATAAGACTAATGGAAAAAATCTATATAACTAATACATCATTGGCTAATATCTTTTAGGATTTGCTGAGTATATGTAGCTTGCAGGCAACTAAAAGAATTGCTTTACTTCGCATTTTAATTAAAACATAAATCTTCATAAAGGCTTAAGTTTAATTTTAATCACAGATACTAACCTAATTAAATTAATCCATAACATACACGTGCAATTGTTTTTCGAAATTGAGAAATGTGTCCGACTTTGAAACATTAAAAGAATTAGTGTGTAGAGACATTAGGTATTTTTTGTAGTAGGAGATGGGAAGATTGAGCAATGCCCTCGTCGGGACTGAAACCACGGACCTCTCGAATACACGCCAAGCGTGCTGACCATTACACCACGAAGGCATGCAAAGACGGCAGAAGAAGTACCTCATATACTGCCCCTTTTAAAGGGCGATTGGAAACTAGGGGACCCAATCGCTAAATCCTGGTGATGGAGAATCATCACCCACCACATTTTTAATTCGGAAGCCACTGTTGAGACATTAGGTAATTTTTGAAAGCAGGGGAGATGAAAAATGAACAATGCTTTGCCGGGATTCGAACCACGGACCTCTCTAATACGCGCCGAGCGTGCTGACCACTACACCACGAAGGCAGGCAAAGGAGACGGAAGAAATGAATTTCCTTAGAATTGGCTAAGGGAATATATTTATATTATACATAAAAAGAAAAATCTGTGGTTGATAATTTTAGGTTGAGTATTTTAAAAATTCGAAATGTATTTTGTCAGGCGATGTAATTCATTTTTTGTACAAATGCCCTTTTTATAAAAATATGCCAATGAATAATCGAGTTAAGCTAGTAAAATCGAAATATCCGTGTTTAAACTGTTTAAAAAATCATAAAGTGATTGATTATAGAAATGAATTCTCTTGCGGTATTTGTAAGAAGAAGCATGGGATTGTCATTTCCTTCGCGAAAGAAAAATAAATAAAAAGACGGTTTCTCAAAAGATGATTCATGGAAATATTGGATCATATAAAAAGTCTCCGCGAATTTTTGCCCCTAGATTGTGGTGATGCCCATATTTCCGCAACACTCACCCGACTGTCTCAAACGAACATGTGCTTAAAAGGAGACATTCAGCTTCTATTGTTTGTGAAACTAATTTTCTAATTCGTTGCTCGTGTAATAAGTTACATTGATTTAAAAATGAGTAAAATATATGAAGAAATACACTATGTGATTTTTTTTATTATAAAAAAGGTAAAACCGTTTCAGAAACATGCCGAAGAATTTGTGAAGTGTACGGTGAGAGTGCTGTGAGTGAGCGAAGGACCCAGGAGTGGTTTGCTCAATTCAGTTCCGGAAATTTCGATGTCAAAGATGCACCTCACTCTGGTCGGCCAGTCACTGAAAACGTCGATGATATTTTGCAACTGGTGGAGCAAGACCACAAGCTATCAGGCACGCAAACATTCAGGAAATAGTAGGAGCACTAAACATCAACAACATGCCAATTGGAATCATTTGAAAAGGGCAGGCTACAAAAAGAAGCTCGATGTTTGGGTGCCACATGAATTAACGTAAAGAAATTTGATTGACCTGTGCACACCTCGACCGTTTGAACGAAGCAATCCAGAAAGAGAGAACAGAATTGGCCAACAGAAAGGGAGTTGTGTTCCATCATGACAATGTGCGGCCACACACATCTTTGATGACTCGGAACAAATTGATGGAACTTGGTTGGGAAGTTTTGATGCATCCACTGTATATCTCGGACTTTGCACCGTATGACTGAGATTTGCTTCGACTTCTGCAAAAGTCTCTTGATGGTAAAAAATTGGTCAACCGATGCGCCGCAGAAAATCATTTGGCCAAGTTTTTCGACGATAAATCACAGAAGTTCTACACCGACAGAATTATGAAGCTACCCGAAAAATGCCAAAAGGTCATAGATAATAATGGTCAATATGTACTTGATTAAAATTGATTTTCAATAAAAAATTTTTGTTAAAAATGTACTAAAAAACCGCGGAGACATTTTAAATGGCCCAATAAAAATATTCAGTCGACTTTAGACGCATTGGCTTTATCGTTTCAGCCTTTGCCAACTGAAGCCCATACTGATAAAAATTTATTTTCAACAAAGTGCAATACCTCCGTCTTACTCAGAACTTTTGCTTGTTTGATCAAAGAGTACATTGAGTAACTTTTTTAAAGTTAGAGATTTCTTAGATGTTGGTGCTAATTCAAATATTATAAGCAAATGGTTAGCATATTCCCTTCAAGTAAAGGGGAAATGAGTAATATTTCTGCATCAGGAATAAATAATTTGACTTTGAATATAAAGTCCAGAGTTAATGCAACTATTGTAAATAGAGAAAGAATTTTGATTTAATTTACATTGTTTGGAGCCTCCTAAAATTACAGAGCATACTCCCTCTAAGGCTGTCGAGATTAATATTTCATATTCAAAGAACATCAGTTTAGCTGATGACAAATATTTTGAGTACTGTCCAGCGGAATGTCTTATAAGTGCAGAACATTCCTATGCGCTTTTAAAAGTATTTCAAATTTCCATTCGGGATTCAAATTTCAGATTACAAAATAATGTTTTCGGCTACGTTATAAGTGGGAGTCTTCCTGCTAAAGAAGAAAATTCCTTACATTGGGGGTTTAGTTTAGAGTTAGAAAGAAGAGTGAAGGAGAAATTGAGAAAGTAGAGAGAGAATCTGAGATTTTTAAAACTGAAAAAGCATAATTTTCTGACGAGAATTTTCTCAAAAACTACTCTAGGACTGAAACCGGAAAATATGTGGTAAAGATGCCATTAAAGTTAGACCCGCCGTGTCTCGGTGAATCTAAGAAAACTGCAGCGAAATGTTAAAATTAACTGTGGAATCGTCTAGGTAGATAGCCTAAATGCTAAATTTTGTGAACATTGTAAGACTTTTGTGAAAAAATATTTAAGTATGGATCACACGGAAAAAGCTATAAAGTTTGAAGGACCAGATGTAAAATATTATATTCCACATCATTGTGTGTTGCACCCTGAATCAAACAGAATACCCTAGACAGTCGTATTTAACGCAAGTGCATTAACTTCTAGTGGAAAATCATTAAATTGTTTTCAGTTTGACGGATGTACAATTCAGGATTATTTACTAGAAATTATGCTGAGATTTAAGAAACATCAGTTCGGCTTTATAGCAGACAGAAGAAAAAAGGCATCGAAGGATAGTGATGGATCCTAGCCAACTAGATTTATTAGGAGTTCAGTCAAAGCTGAAATGGATGATCCAGTAAAAGTATATAAATTAAGCAATTTAACGTATGGAATAATGAATGCGTCCTTTTTGGCGACAGCAGCAGTTAGCTAAAGAGAAGGAAAATGGCATTCCATTAGCATCTTCTGTGTTGTTACAAGACGTCTACAAACGTCACGTCTGAACAGCAGCTAATAATCTAAATAAAGATATTAAACAACAGCTTATATCTTTATTAAGTAGAGGAGGTAATGGAGCTTCATAAATGGCTAGCGAATGATCAATTCCTTATGCACGATGAGAATACAGAAACTGATTATTCATTCACTAATAATACGAATACTTTAGGTATACTTTGGAGACTACTATCAGGTTGTTTTGGGTTTAATTTGATTATAGGTCAAAGCGAAGTATAAACCAAATGAACTGTGGTATCTCAAAATAGCGAGAATATTTGATCCCTTAGGTCTGATAGGTTCAATCTTTGCAAAAGCTAAAGTGGGTTTGTAAAAATTATGGCTGTTAAAATTAAATTGATGTGATGCTCTTCTAGTATAGGAAAATTCTGAGCGAAAAGGCGTTTTGAATTTCTTAAGTGCTGCAAACCTTATCACTATATTGAGATGGATTCTGAATAAACAGTTAATGAGTGTACAGTTACACGGATTTGCTGATGCTTTGGAAGTGGCACATGAAACGGTCATCTTTGTGAAATCCATTAACTCTTATGGTGGCTCTGAGGCTAAACTTCTCATTAGTAAATCCAGGATTTGTTTCTTTATACCGTGTCTCGAACTTTATGCTCCTGTACTATTGGTTGTATTGATGAAAACAGTCTTAAGTACCCTAAAACTAGAGGTTTCTAAAACTTTTTCCACACAGATAGCACCATTATATACTGACATTGTTAAGAAAGGAGTGTAAAGAACTCAAACCTTTGTTGCTGGTCGAATATTGATAACCAAAATTTAACTGTGATTGAACAGTGCTGTCATGTACATTGTAAACCGAAACCTGTAGATCTCATATCAAGAGGATCTAATCTGGTCAAACTTCAATTGAGCAAACTGTGTTGTTGTGGTCATCCATTTCTGCTACAGCCATTGGTGATTGCGTGCTACTATGGTATCCCTGTGGAAAGCGAGGAACAGTTTTTTCGTAAATTAAAACCACCAGTAATTAATGAAATATGTGTACTTATTAACACTTATGAGGCACGGATGAACACTTTAGGAGCTGATAGACTTTGTACATGTTTAAGGCGCATATCATCCCGATAGAAAACATAAAACGTGCATATATGGGGGAAGAGATGACTGCCCACACTGTATGGAATAATAGTTGTTAACAACAGTAAAGCATTCGGGAGGCTAATCTATCTAAGGAAAGAAAGGCCTTCATTAAGAAGATTTTGACGAAGAGTCTTCATAGAGGTCTGTCACTGATGAGAAACCACTTCATGTAGCCAGTCTGTTTAGAAGCAGGGAATTGGAGTGGACTATTCTGATAATGGAAAAATATGGGAAAGCTGTCTACTTAAGAAGAGTGATGTTTTCATGGAAGACTTTATAAGCAAAATTAGTTCGTATTAACTTTACAAATGGAAGAAACCATGAAAATGCCCATCAGTCAGCTTGTATGCGAAGATTTGAACCTCGATAGAAATATAAGTTTTCAATTATCTTTTCTTCTTGGTCACTGCTGAGCATAACCACGGAGGACCAAGGTGGGAAAAATTACCTCAGTTTCACAATATTAATTATTCTCTGAACAGTGAAGAAAGGGTAACATTTAACAGGATGGCTTAGGCACATTTAATATTTCTGACCACACTGACTGGCTTGTCTACAAGATTAAAGTATGTAACAGAAGTTAACGTATATAATGCATCTTAAAAACTGATTATTAGAAAGTTTTTATAGAATTAAAATTTAGTGCGGTCTGTGGATTTATTGGCTAACACAGGGAATTCTCTCGTTGTGACCATTTTTATAATAAGACTGACAGAGACTAGTAAATCTGAGAACATAAGTAAACGACGGTGTTCAACATCATCTATATAAGACGACTATCTCCGCAATAGATGAAAATTATTCGGAATCGCGAGTGTCGTGTTAGAAAAGTTTCAAGTACTTTAATTTGAAGAACAGGATGATATTTTCTGCACATAAACAATCATCAAGAGGCTCTTTGATGAGTTTAGAACTTTAATTAGTTTCATGATATTCATCATCAAAAGTATTCATTCCCGTAAATAAGTGAAAATGAAAAATTATTTCATATTTTATACTGCTGTTTTTAGCTAGAAAATTTTTTTTCTGCTGATCAATTTTAGTAATACGCATTTATCTATTATATGGAAGAGGTAAAGGTTTCTTTTCAAGTTACAACTCTAAGCTGACAGAAAAAGAATTTAAGCTTCATTTCATTAAGAATTTTAGCAAACATTTATCAGTTGCTTTCAGAAAGCGGCTGATGTACGCAACAGGTTCGACATTCGTACGAAAATAGTACAGAGCTCTGGGATAAATACTGCATTCAGTTCACAGATTGCTAAAATTAATAGGACATAAAATGTAAAAAACTCCGAAAGGAGTCAAAACTACATCTCAAACAAAAAGGAAAACCAATCAATTGTACACGAAAATAAAATAAAATAACTTAGACATAAAATATATTAAAAAACCTTTTTTAAATTAGCATTAAATTCCTTATAAAATTTTCAAAATGTGAGATACCTTTGAATTGGAAACTAGATTTTGCTACAGTAGGATGAACTCTTTGTTAAAATTAATGTTGAAATAAAGGTTGATTCTTTTTCGTGAATTTTTTTTAATTAAATCATAAATGTAGTATGAATGCGTTAGATGTGTAATATTTTTTTATATATGCGTTAGATTTTTTATATATGCCTTAGATATGTAATGTTTATTTAATTACCGTAGTTTTTGCTGCCCTGTTGGTATTGAGAATCAGGAAGTCGGCTGCCATGTCCTTGGGGTTCGGTTTGAATGTTGGCGAACATATGTTATGGAAAAGGTAAATGTATGTCTTTGTGGCACTTAAAATGCTGTTGAACTGAAAGTCCTGTAGAGAGGTTCGTGGTAGGAGAATTTTGGCACCGTCATCCGAGATCTCTGCGCCGAAATTGGGATGCTGCTAGGAAAACTTGTACTATCACTGTTAAATTAAAATCAAACTTACAGAAATTCACATCAAAATGTAGCAAAAATTATTTACCAATTCGTCTCTACAGATTTTCGCATTTCTCAAATTTCCCGGTATCATTTGATAATAAAATATCTAAAAAAATTGAACTTTGATACATTCTTTATATATTTACACATAAAAGTGTACTGGAAACAAAATAAAACGAACATCGGCTGCAGAGCAAACTCTCTCGTCTAAGCGATCATATTGTTGTGGGCGTACAGGTTTGTAATAAATTAAATGTTCTGGAACTTTCCACAGAAATAGTCGTACTACTCTTCACAGTATCACAGAGTACAATCAGTATTTACACTTTAAACTATTCAGAACATTAAACACAATGCAATGTAAAGCGCATCTAAACAGAGAAGCTAACCCGGACATATTTCAATACTCTAAGCTCGCACGTAACTAACAACTAACAACAACTGAGAAACTGATGCGCTCTCCAGTCTTATGTAGTTTTCAACTGGTTGCCGAGATATTTCTATTACTTTTTGCTTCTCAAAATTACTGTAAGGCATATAACGGCCAAATAAGGTTGCAGCTACATTACGGTGATACAAGAACCGGAACAAAATGTTGCCAAATAGTCGCTAAATTTGGCGACAAATTTTTGTCTCCAAAGCCAAAGTGTACAATTCCGTCTCCAAAACCGTACAGCTTCGCGGTATCTCGCCAAATTAGCGAGATAGCGATTTACTCAATGTTAAATAGACTTGCCACTGTATTCTATTTTTCCGCAACAGCATCGTTTCGCTAAGCTTTTCATGTTACATTACACAGAAAAATACAATAATTTCAAATATAACTGCACTAAAATCATCTATCTATGTATAAAGTTCGTAACAATATAAAAAAAAATACAACATAAACCGAAGCGAAAAGTTCCACTATATGGGTACAGTTAATTTATATAAAACGATATTTCAGGAAAGTCGCCGAGATTCTTGACAAAAAATTTATAAGATGCCCAAGGCCTAGGCTAAGGACAGGACGTGCTTTTGCCTCTTGGCCACGATGAAATTCGTGAGAATTCGTGAGCTCGATCTAGCTGAATTTCGAATCAGAAAGCAACAGTTACAAAAATCCATTTTTAACGAAATATTTAACATATTTACATTATCATTTATTTGAGATCATATTTTGACTCAGTAATGTTATTAAATGGGCTTTTCATTCCTAAAAAGAGCTACAGTAGACCACGGTTAATTTTTTCTTTCGGATATTGTTATTCTATTACCGAAATTCTGCTCGTTTGTATATGAAAATATAGAAATTGCATTGCTTATTACGATCAACAATTAAGCTAATAACGATCAAAATATCACAGAATAAGTTTCTAAACTGAATTAAAGTTGCCAAATAAAGTAAAAATTGTTTAGAAAAATTGCCAAGTGACAAAGAAATGTCACCAGGTAAAAACATTACTAAGAACGCCAAGTAAAAGAATTACTATAATTTATGACAATTCTGTTCAATTTCCGAATTGTGTGTTATACGAATGACAGTAAAATTAGTAATCGAGTTGGACTATCTTATATCGTTTTCGATCGTGGTTCTGAACTGGAATACAAGCTCTTTAGAATTATTAATTGATGCAATGTTTTCCAAGCCAAATTACTGAATCAATTAAGTGGCTATCTAAGCATTGCGTGTTGAATGGTAACTTCCTGATTTGCACCTGCCAAGTATTCCCTGATGAATATCTTCTACTGTAATTAATTAATTGTCACTTGTCATGCGATTCTTGAGGGTCTTAATAGTAATGAAGTTGATGTCATCGTTTCTCATGTGCGTGACTGCACTGGCAATTTAGGAAATGAAAGGGTTGATTGGTTGGCAACAGAAGCTACAAACTGTCAAGTTAACCAGTGACACTGCCTAAGTTATTCTTCAAGGAAAATTCGCAAATATAGAATTTATATGTAGAATATACAGAAATTCTACTGCTGCCTCTCTGGCTCATTTTTTCTGCAATTTTGAAATTAATAAATTTCTAACTGAGCATGGCGATTTCAACTCTTATCTGAAGCGATTTGGACTATCTAATACAGACATGTATTCCTGTAGCTTCGGGGAGTGCAAAATGTCGAACATTTTTGTTTTTCTACTGTTCAAAGCTTATGATAAGAAAAAGGTTCTCATCTCTCAGTTAAATTCTTGGATTATTAAGTTTCATGTGTTCTATGTGTTTGTTCAAGATAAAATGGCATTCTCTTCTTGTAAATTCATTTCTTACGTTTCATCTGCGAAGCTGTAACTTTCTTTTATTTTGTGCTGTCGTGTTGTTATGTTCCTTGTGTGGCGCACAAGGAATTTAAATATTCTTAAAAAAAGTAAAAGATTAAGCCGCCAAACAGCTCGATTTCATTTCAATCAGCCGTTTAAAATAAAGCTGAAAAAGAAGCTTAATTTGACGCAGATTTTGAAAAACTCAATAATAATAACTAAGACTTGAATAACGCAGATAATTTATTTTAACTGCTATCAGACATAGGTCCCGCTTCTTCAGAAGGAAAAACATTTCTGCAGAAAAATGTTCTCCCTGAAACAAAATGCATTTTTTACCTAATTTTAAATTTTACTTTGACATGTTCTTTCCCAATTAAAGATTCCTCTCGATTATTAAGGTTACAGGATCGATCGAATAATTTTCGGAAACGTTATCAACAATTTATAAATGAACTTTTGCATTAAGGATATTATGAATACTTCATAAACATTTTGCATTTTCCTAATTAAAATGCTGCGAATGAATCTGTTTAAATCTCTTTTAACTGTATTTCTATTAAATTAGTTAAATTCTGTTGCTATTTTGATGAATATTTTTTATCGGCGTTTAATGTTCGCGGCTAATGTTATCAAAATAGTCATGGACAAACGTGGTCGTAATTGGCGCTTACTGTACTTTCAGTTCTTACATATTTAATATGAAATAAGTACATGAAAATTTACCTACTGAGCTTTCTCAATAGTTTAGTGTCTAGGTAGAGGATCACATCCTATGCGCAATAGGCTGTTGAATTTCTATTCCAGTTTCTTAAATAACAATAAGCTTATGCAAGTAATGCTTTTATCGTATGAAAATCATAATGAGAAGCACCGAGTGTGAGAATCTGTGAAATAGCTTTTCGTTAGACAAGAATGAATAAGAACACCGGTTCTTTATTTTACAAAATACCGTCAGATGTATACAAATCTTTTAGCATTTGAATTTAAGCTGCTTAATAAGTTCATCACAGTTTGTAAAAAATATATCAGAGAATAGTATATTACACTTTTAGATATACATGTTTACTATGTAATTCAATACTGACATTAGAAATGTCTTACTTGAGACTTTTCAAAATGTTTGTCTGTTACGTGACGTTGTGTTAAATTACCGTGAATTGACCAACTGCGCAATTTAATGAGTGTTGTTATTGTGTAAAACATAAAATTTTTAATATGCACTTTCTAAGAGGTCTGGCAAATAAACTAGATTCCAGATTGTTGCTATTCGATCTTTAGTTTGTCTTTCATTTTATGATTTCATTTCTTAAAAATGAGTGATTTAAAAGCATTAAACATAATTTTAAATAATTTAAATCTCATTTTAATTTTAATTGTACTTTTAAAATTCATATAATTTAATGATATACCCAAGAGATAATTTTTCAGAATCTTTGAAGCCTTATTGTAATTAGTAAAGGATGTTTTTAAGGCTATGTTAGCTCGGTACAAAATAGTTTCGTTTTTGAAAATGTAAATTGTTTTTAGAATATATAGATGTAAGATAAAAGATATGTAAACCAAAACTGTAATTTAATTTAACATTAGCCTCTTAATTCCCCCACTCTGTTCTAAAAAGAGTAATTTTTTTTCTAGACTGCGTCATTTCTAGATCAATCCATCTCGTATTACTTGCGTAACCCTCATAACGTAGTTAATTCGTAACTTAGAATTTGGAGAACTGAAACTTTCTCTTGATCAACAACTTAAATCGAAACCTTCTCTTGGTGAGCTTCCATATTGGATAACTGCGTACTTTTGCTTCAAATCTCTTCCCGTTAAGACGCTAGTTCGCTCGCCTCTGTCAGCTATTCTCCAGTTCTAAAAATATAATCTGTATAAAACTGTGGGGTGCATAATGATGTGAAATGAAAAATAATGTGCGTCCTCAGAATTAATTATCCAGGAATAAAATTATGTGTGGAATTTACTGCTATGTCTGTCTTCTAGTGTCATGTTCCTAACTACGCAGTAAAGCCTCTACAAATTATTATAACGCAGAGATTCATCGCCAGTCCGTTGCAGTTTTCTCCAAGTCATCCTATTACATATATATATACGCGCACACACATGTATATGATAAAAAAGAGGAAAACACATAGCAGTGTTGATGGCATAGCACGTAGATTCACATTGAAGAAGAAGACTTCTGATTGCGTACAATGCTAAAATATTGAACCGGTAATGACTAGGAAACTTGGCAGCCGAGTAAGATTAAATATTCATTTTTATTTCAATTGACATTTGTGAGCACAATTCACTTGTCACTCTAATCGTGCGTATTCCCAGAATATTTTCATTTTTGATACTGTTGCGATAGAAAGAGATCAGAAGGAAATAGCATAGTAATAGAAAGATAGGCAGAACCTAAAGTGCTCATTTATCCAGTATGAAGGCTCACCAATATAAGGTTTGGGTTTAGGTTAGAAAGGTTTCAGTTCTCAAAATTTTGAGATCAAGTTTGATTCAGTTATCAGCGTGACACAAGCCATGTCATATGGTTTAATATAAAAATGGCGGAGTCCAGAAAAGTTATTACTATTTTTAGATTAGAGGAAATATCCACATTAAAAATGAGGAATTAAGGGGCTATTACTTATAAGGGGCTATGAAATTACAAAGCTGATTTACATGCTTTTTATCTTATATATATCATATATATATGAGCATAAAATTCTTTGTTCGTTACTGAACTAATGTCGTCATTTGCTGAAGGCTTTAAACTACCAGGGATGAAAGCTCTTATTCCTGTTTATTGCATTGCAAAAGTCACGAATGCGAAGTAAACGTTTCATAGTTAATGACAAATTAAATCAAATCGTTCGAAACACGGAATCGTTTTAGTTTTACTTAGTTATCCCAATAAAACATCCTCTTTATTCATTTTTGTTCCGTTCATAGAAAATAAAATGTTACAAAACAAAGGTAACTACAACAAAGATAGAAACAATCGGAAACTGCAAGATAAACGAAAACAACTGCATCCATTTTTTTTTTTTTTTGCAAGTACAAAATCCGACGTAAACAAATTAGAGAAGGTGGTGAAGAAAATCAAGGATTATGGAATACTAGCCTTGTTCGGCCAGCCACCTAAACTAGTTACCACAAAAAAGAAATATGTAATGATTTTAATGAGTCCAGCTAGTGTAATTTGATAAAAATATATAGTATTTCTAATTACGTATGTTATGATTTAAATGTATTTTGATTTAAATCAATTAGATAAAAAAGTTAAAAAATATTATCAAGAACTGCGTTTATTGCTTTTAAATCTCTTAATTTGTTACTGAATAACAGACCGATTAAATCTGAGAGAAAAGTATCGTACGCTTCACTCAACGGCTGTACGCTGGCTTGTGGAAGACAGAAATATTTTACTTCAGGTGGTGGCAACACTTTGCTTTTAAATGGCTGAGTCTGTTGCAAGAAGGTTAGAATAGATGGAGTCACAAAAGTGAAGCCTAGGAAATGTCAGCAACGTGCCAGCAGGACTTATCGCGGCCGATATGCAGCGTACGAATAAGACTCGAAATATACGGTTAAATAAAATTACACTGACTTTAAGAGCAAATACCAATATCCGCAGGCTCAGAAAAGTTTCTTTAGGTATAATTTGCATAAAATACCATTAAAACTTTCACTGGTTTTTTATGTTTTACTATGTTTGTCTTACAGTTACCATTTACACATTTTCTTGTACCTACACTTTATTAAATTTCATGCAGATATTTGAAATCCCTGGGAGTTTTCTGTATATAAAGTAGAAAACTGTTTATGTTAAGTGCTAAAATTAAAATGGGAGACTTACAGACATTCAGTGATGAATATTTAACATGTAGGCAACATCAGTTAGAATGTAAACAAAACCAACCAGAAGTCTGCTTATGGCAGTGGCCATGATAAGTCGTGACGTCATACCGGTGACGTTTCATGGCTTCGTTTTCATTGCACAGGGAGGCTTACTCCATTTACTCTAACCTGCTTGGTTTGCTGATTAAATTGAAAGATAAATAGGTTACATTTTTCCGAATGGCAACAGTCTAGTGCGCTAGACTTTAATTTCGAACAGTGTTGCCACTGCTTGTTTACAGTTTATTAACAAAAATTCATTAAATTAGTACAAAATATTAAATAGACCAAAATAAATTTGAAATCCAAAATTTGGTCTCCGAGGTGAACATGTTGGACAGATGACCTATGTGTATTTAAAATTGGGTAGCTCTAGGTGTCGTCTCTTTTCAGCATTCCTAGGAACATAAAAACATACATATATTTATAAAGATTCTTAATTATTTAATAGTAGAGGTAACGCGTAAAAAGCACTTATTTTGAATTTATGAATGAATTCCATTTTAATCTAAATAACTTTTTTTTTCAAATGTTCTTGTTTTTCTTTTTTTTCAAATCTTTTTTACATTAACTTCTGCATGTTAGGCGCAAGTGTTTAAATGCGCTGTGGCGTATAATTCTGAACAATTTCCAGAAGGAAGAAACCTTGTATCCCTTCTTATATCTACTGCTTCGAATGAAAGAACGTTTTTTATCTCTTTATTATCAGAGTCCTAATTGAGAAGCAGAATGAACCAACATCGAGTAAGCGCACTTGTTTTGTTATATATATATAGATATAGATATATCGTGTGATATTACTGTCGATGCCGAAGATATTTTGATCCTTCATAGCAAGAAGAAAATCGCTTGACAATTAGTTTGTGTGTGTATTAACCTCTTTGTTTTATTAAAATGAGATTTTTCTTTACATTAATTTCTATAAAAATACTTTTAACATTTATACCTCTTTTTCAGAAAAAAAAATAATATTCGAAATCATCTACTATACGCAAGCACTTTTTCACCTCGAAAATAAACAATGAAATTATGTAATTAATTGTATGATATGAGTTGAAGGGGGAGAAACCATTCCCTCCCATGAAAAATTTTCTCGCTACGACACTGTTATGCACCATAATAAAATTAAGAGAATCGTTTCTTAAAAATGAAATGCTGATAAAGATGTGTATATAAACTTCTGAAATGGAAATTAAAAATGAAGCAATAAATTTTATTATAAAGTAGTAATATCACAGATAAAATTTTAAAAATTTATTTAAAAAACTAATTTTAAAAAGTTAATTTTAAGAAATTATAGAACGGATACACAGTTTAAAAAACTATTGAAAATCGCGCAATCAATATTTAAAATCA
>KK115093.1:75917-103596 GCA_000611955.2 Stegodyphus mimosarum | reverse complement strand
TTTGCAATCTATGAAACGCTTAAAATTTTACAACCGGTACATTTTTAGGTGATGAAATTTCAAAATCATAAACTTGGAACAGTCGAAAACTCGCCAAAAATCAGAAATGGCGCAAGTTTGAAACAAATTTCATTTAACAGATTTTTTTTCCTCGCTTCATACGCCGCTAAGGTTTTATAACATAAATAAACTACCATATAGTTTAATTTTCTCCTTTTAGTTTTTAGTTCATTAATTATTTTAGGATTTTAAATAAAAGCTCATTAAAAAAAAACTTTTTTTTTATTATTACCTTCTATTTTTCAAGTACACGAGTCGCCCAACAGGCATAGCGACGCTGACTGCCGCACCGAAGAGCCTGGGTTCGAATCCCGGAGAAGCCGTAGATGTTTGTAAATGTATGGTATCCGTGCGGCTTGGGGACACTCTAAAAATGCGGAGGACCGAAAGTCCTCTTGAGAGGTTGGTTGAACTTTCACCTGTACGGTGCTTAATTTCTGTTAAAGCTCTTGCCAACAGCACGCGGAATTTTGCACTCCTTGCCATGTTGCATTTCGTGGGCTTGTTTCTGATGTTACTGTTAAACAAGTAAGATAAGTCACACTACACCACCAGATACACGTTACACATTTCAAGTAAATATTATCAATATAGATATAACGTGAATTCTGAGACACTCCACATTAGTTTCAGTAAACCAGGCAACTGTGAGGGCAGATACGCATACCGAATAAGTCCGATTTATTTACGAAATACGCTCCATGTCCAATGGATGGAGGATTCACGCATCATATTTTGCAATTAATTGCTTCCCCCTTAAATAAATCTGAGTGTTTTGGCACAATGCCAGGCAAAGATGCCGAAAGAGTCGAAAGTTCGCCTTGTACTTACTGCAGCACATTTAATTTAAAAAAAAATTTAATTAAGAAAACTATAAATTTTGTTTTTACCCGCGCAATACATATATTTTTGAATCATTCCCTTGTTAAAAGAGGACGAAAAGTTTGCTTTGTAATCTGTGGAAATTTTAACTTGAGAACGGATAAACTTTTAGATGCTGAAATTTTAAAATAATAGATGTCAATTTGTCTAAAAAATAGGGCGATTTTTGAAAATTCTCCAAAAGTCAGAAATTAGTGAAAAACTTAATATCAATTTCATTTAAAAGATACTTTTACACTCTATTTTATGGTGCAAACAGCAAAATTCTGCGATATTTTGCTAAGTGGGTGTGTGCGAAACTTGAGCTCGGTAGTAATTGGTAGCTTAATCAGAAAATGGTTTAAAAACGGATGACAAACATTTCATTGTAGCGAAAATAGTAATAAAATCTTATGGATAAAAATGCCATTATTTTAACATATTTAGAATATTCTTTTCTATCTATCTTCAGGGTACCATCACACCTGCAGAAAACTTCAATGCCGAAAGAGCTGCAGCTAAACTACGGAAAGCTATGAAAGGTATCGGTAAGTACTCTACTTGGAAACTGCTACGCACTTAATAACAATTTATTGCATGTGAAAATGTACGATACCATTGTCTTTCAGGGCTTCATGTGTAATCCCTTGAATAATCTGGCCAATAAAAAAGAAAACATGGCATTTATTAATGTTTAGAAAAGCTATTTAATGTGTACAATGCGCGAAGAAAAGTGAAAATGATTTCGGATTATCGTTGAAGAACCCTAAAAAATCCTTCGGTTATAAAAGGAACAAACTTCAGTTCCAAGGTAAAAATATTTAAATGGCAAAAATATTCGAAACTCAGCAGAGGGGGAAAGTCAAAATAAGAACAAAAATTACAAGTTTTTCTACCGAACCTAACAATCAAAAATACTTTCTTTGTCTGATTTCGCTGTGAAAGATTTCTGTATTTAACTCATGGGAAATCCGGAAATGTGTATCCAGAATTTCGTGAAAACGTACTCTAAACAGCAAAAAGACCATTGGAAATTGAAACAGGCGCATGTGAGAGGCCCATGAACAGACACATAACAGCAACCAGTTGTTTGAGCGAGAGCTACAGACGTGTTTAGGAGTACTAATACGTTTGTAGCTCTTTTGCACACGTTTAGTGAGGTGCAGACTGAATAATGATCAGTTGAATGCAATTATGATAACAATAAAAACGCGAGTGTTGAGTGTTATACAAAACGCGCTGGAAGACAGTTTAATAAACCAAGCGCAGCTCTGCATTGACGTACATCAACGGAAGCCACTCCACCACTTTCCGTAAAGAGCAGTTTTTTAATAAGCGTAAATATAGTGTAAGAACTATACATATTATCCGGGCCAGTTTTATTTTGACCACCCTGTATAATCGTTTTGTATCTGTAGGTGTTCTTGGAGAATTCACTGGCCTTTCGTATCACGTTTTAAATTTTACGTACTGTAGTCATTTTAGAATTCCTCCTGACCTAAAATTCCAAAGCTTAGACTTGGTATCCAGTTTCTTCCGGGCCAGAAGCATATGAGGTAAATGCTCTCATATGCAGTTTTAGGTTCAGATTTCTTACATTTATGGAATGAAAATATATTTGAAAGGCTTAAAAACTAGGGACATGTAATTTTTTTATGCAAACCAGTGTACACTGAAATTTGGGCATACTGTGGAAGTAAAAATTAAAGGATTATCGAGGGGAGAGAGGAAGTTTACGTCCTATTGGATGATATCCATCAACTTTGATTAAAACTTTAAGTTTCAAATAGTTTACCCTTTCATAGATAAAAAAATATGCAACACTGAAATACGTTAGAAGAAATATATAATTGAGAAACGCGATAGCAGTGATACGCGGAAAAGTAGAAATAAAATATGTGTCTTCAGTTACTGAGAAGTAATTTTGATTAGATGTCAATGCAAAAGTATTGAAAGGATCACAAAAAATTATAAGGTATTCCTCCCGCCTTCTTAGCATACCTTCGTTGTGTAGTTGTCAGCACGCTCGGCGCGTATTCGAGAGGTCCGTGGTTTGAGTCCCGGGAAGAGCATTGCTCATTTTTCAGGTCTCCTGCTTCGAAATAACCTAATGTCTCTACTATGGCGCCCGAACTAAAAAGGGTAGTGGATGATGATTCTCCACCATCAGGACTTGGCGATTGGGTCCCCTAATCCTCTTTCGCCTTTTAAAAGGGGGAGTATATAAGGTATTTCTCCAGCCTTTTTAGCATGCGTTCGTGGTATAGTGGTCAGCACACTCGGTGCGCACTCGAGAGGTCCGAAGTTCGAGTCCCGGCGACGGCATTGCTCATTTTTCACAGGATTCAAAAATACCTAATGTTTCTACAAAATAATGGGCTGTTGGAAAAATGGGATCCAAACAAATCATTTATAGGTATACAGCATTACAGGTGTATCCTAAAATACAGGGTGAAGATAAAATAACTTGAACATTTATTGGCAACATCGGAAAAGCAAGAAATCAGTTGCAAGTTTTGGAAGATAAATACAGTATGACGTACTCTCTCAAGGCATGAAAATAGGAACAGAATACATATCCTGGTTACAGTTAATGCGATCGTATCGAGAAAATTTCAAATATAAATAGCAACATTGTGGCAGGACATTACGTATAACTCAAAACAGCGTCATTATAGCGGTGTGTATCGAATGAAAAACAACAAAAATATCGGCTTTCAAACGTTCACAGTACACAGGAAATTTTCGAAGACGAACAGAAAAGTAAAGAAAAGAAGACTTTAAAGGAGAGAAAAATTGTTTATTACAGACAGAGGTTATGAATGTTGAATAATCCTGTACTATTTCTAAGAGCATGTGGCATGCTGAATATGATGAACAATGGAAAAAACAGCAGAGGAAGTGCGTCAGCATTCATTCTGAGTGCTTCCTGCATGTTATTTTCCTTTAAATTTATCGAAGCGCTGGAATTATTCCGATAGATGCTGGACTTAGTTAACCCTTGAGCCAGAGATCCATTAGCATTAAATCAGGGGCCAGCGGGGAACAAGAACCGAAAATGAAGAGAGATGTTACGATCCCCGATATGTTTATGAAGCACTCAGTTTAGGCTCGTGGTCATAATGTGCTAAGGCACAGTCGACCTGTAGTCAAATGATATTCTGTTACACATTATGCTCCCATAATTTTGAATAATGGATAGCATCGACACTTAGCTTGTGTCTGTGGTACTACGTGTGAGTTTCTAGCGTGCGAGTGTTTTTTAAAAACGCGTGGATCCACAAGGAGAAAATCATGCAGTGATGGCGGCAACAATTTACGAGGTCTGTTGAGGGACTCAGAAACATAGTTCTTGTGCTCAGTTTCACAGTTAAGGTCAAATGTAGTTCGTCGGATTAGAAAATTTGTAATGGGAAATCTTTATCCTTTATCTATCGATTCAGGAATTTCTGAGCAAATGATGCATTGTAAGATGTTATGCTGTTCTGTAAGATACATATTCTGTAAAACTTTCACTCTATAAAACAGAAACAAGTTCATGGCTAATAACAGAATTTTTATCATGTTTTGGTGATGGATAGATCAAAACTGCTTTGTGGTAGGTGGGGCTTTGTCATGTAGTTTGGCAGTTACTAACACATTCTGCATTTTGTTGGCATTCTACCAAACCACTTAGAGTGTTAATCATAGAATAATGTTAATCATAAGGGTCAAGTTTTCATTCGCTGGAAAGAGAGAATTTACTCCTTAGGGAAAAGAAGTCTTCCTAGTCAGCCTGCCGTCAGATCGGCGTGTTTTTTTTTTCACAGGAATAAAAATGCTAGAACAACTTTTCGGAGTTTGTATGAATTTAATATGAACATTATGTATATTTTTTCACTTACCTTTAAAGATAACATCACTACAAATTATGGGATAATATTCTTTGGTAAAAGTATTCTTTTTAGTAATATTTAAAGTTTACAGTATGCGTATATTATTATAATTAATTAAAATCATTAACAATTATTAAAGCAAGTTCAGCACAGCAGAAATAAACTAGTATAACATATAAATTCGAATAAAAATAAAAACAAAGGGTTTTGACTTCTCTTGGGATATCTTTTTCAGGATATTGATGTCTCGAGAAAGGCAAAAGAAAAAAAAAACTTGCAGTCTCAAGATAATAATAAAAATTAAGAAAAAATAGTTATAGTAAGATTTGAGATTTGCGTTCGTCATTGCCAATCTAACATCGACAGCTGCTTTTTATTGGCGCTACATATGTATAACTGCACTGAGCTGAGTTTCCATATTTGCTATTCAAGAAAAAAACTTTCTAAACTTATATTAGACTGCGAAAGGGAAGACAGCTAGATTCATTCGACAGCCTCGGATAGGCCCGAAAGATTATTATAGCTGGCTTTTATACACTGCGCTCCTGACGTTAAAAATAAGTTCACTATACTTTCTGCACAGTGTTAAAATGATGTGGTGGAACAACGAATAAAAAGAGTGATATTTATGATAAGATTGTCTGATAATTCGCTCCAAGTCTCTTTGAAGTTTGGACTTAGTTTATGCTAGCAAAGAATACTAAACTTATTATGTTACAAAATTTATCATGTTTGGACGAAGTAACCTTGACGATACTTTTAGCTTTTAGTCTTTCACTTTTCTTAACCAATTTCACATCGTGAAACTTCAATAAAGATACAAGTTTTTCTAACTACCGAATTATTTGCTCAAGAAATCAAGTATCACCACTTGGAACTTCTCTGTTTTTTAACTCACAGTATGCATAGGATTCAGAGCAATATATGAAACATTAACTTATTTAATTTTAAATTAAGAGAATATCTAAAGGTAGTTTTAACAGGAAATAAAAAAACTGTACCCGTAGTATTTTGTTTTAATATGACACATATACAACATGGAAATGAAATGGTTGATAGGTTGGCTAAGGAGGATAAGGATACACCAGATCTTGTTTCTAGGCTCAAGCTGGAAAACAGTTCGAGAGAGATACCCCTGATCATGACTGGTATGATTGCAAACAGAGTGGTACCGCCTTTTCTGAAACTAGCAGCAAAGAAACCCAAACTGTACTAGCTAGATTCCGCAGAGCTCATCTGTATCAAGAGAAACATGTTTCTTGACACAAGGTTAATCCTGTATGCTCTAGTGCAGCTCTTCACAGGCGACTACATCGCATATCCTCTCGTGCATTGCCTGCCTTAAAGACCAAATTTATTTCAGTCAAAATTTGATCCTGAAACGTCTCAGGTTTCACAAACTCATGGACTTGATCTGATTGTCAAACGAAATGAAATAACCAACAGCAGAAATGCAAATAAATTTGCCTCGTGACAAATTTATTTGTTATTTAGAGTCATATTCATTTAATGTTAGAGAATCAAAACAATAGTGTAGACTATTGCATTATAACACGTTTTCTAGTTTGAAACACAGACTTCTGGAAACACTTCTAACACACAAATTAGTCACCTTGATGAAAAGTAAGCAGTCAAAAAAATGTAGATGTGATGATGCCACTTGGTGATGCTTTCCAGAAATATTTCCAGCGCCGCACAAATTTGTCTCCCTGTTGGGAAACAAGTGGTCAGAAAATGCAGATGTTGATGCCTGCTTGGTATTGCAGAAACACTTCGAGCACACAAATTTGTCTCTCTGATGTGAGGTAAAACGTCAGAGAAAGCAGATAAGGTGATGTCCACTTAGAAGCATGCACAAAGAAAAAGAGATAACCGCTATGAGGTTTTTGCATATTGAAGAGGAGAAACCAGATACATTCCTTGGAAGATAGAGATACTATATTGACGAAATTTGTGTGTCGTCTCAGCTGGTTAAGGAAGGAGCCTCAGTGCATGTTCTAATAGTTTTTTTAAAAAATTGAATTTTGGATTTTTTACTTATTAACCACACTGGGACTAACAACTTATGTAAAAATGGAGCTACTAGTTTCTAATTTTGATACTTTTCTAAAGCATTCTCAAAATGAACGAGAATTTTAACAGAAATTAGAGAATTATTATTGCCGCCTTTTTAATCTGATATTTATATTTCTTAATTTAGCCATCGGGTATTTATTGCTTTTACAGTACAAAATTTAAATCCTGCAAATCATTCTTTTAATTTAGTTATGGAACTGAATGCTGACTCATTCGATTGTTGTGGCATTGCGTATGAAATCTTGTATTGGGACTTGGTTCGTACGGCACATAAGGACAAAAATTGTTTTGAAAGAATTTTGAAAACCAGTAATTTGCAATAATTTTTTTCTCTGAAAATTTAGGCCTTTTTTAATATGAAATATCCTATATTGTTATACAAAATTTTATTGTACAACTAAAAACTATATTTTACAGGTACGGATGAAAGAGCCATCATAGACGTGTTAGTAACTCATTCTAATTTACAGAGGCAGGAAATTAAGAGAAAATATAAAAGTTTATATGGAAGAGTGAGTCCAGTTTTTATGCATTTTCTGTGACTTTTGCAACATGACATTTCTTTTCTTGTAATCAAATGCACTAAGTAAAAATTGGAGTAAAATACATGAACAGTATCTTCTCTATCTCTTATGTACTTCTTTCTTCTGTGGATGTTGGAATGAATTTTTGCTATTTAGGATCTTGTCGAAGATATCAAATCTGAACTTGGAGGAAATTTCGAAGATGTCTGTGTGGCCTTACTGACACCGCAGATAGTATTTCTTGCTGACTGTTTATATGATGCTGTGAAGGTATTTATCTGTTTTTGCACTCATGCTTATATCTGCACACAATTTTGCCTGTATAATTTTGTGCTTTACTGATGATCAAGTACGAGGACCTTTCTAAAATCTAAATCAAATTTTAAGATTTTTCTAAATTTGAAACAAATGTAACATGAAAAACATCAGTTTCCTTAATCCTTAGACAATTTTGAAGTCTGTAGGGTATCTAGATTAGGCAGATCTGTTCGCAGTTTTGAATATCTACAGTAAAAGAATCAGCTATTACTTGCCCGCCGAAACGGTCGCTCCGAGCTTTGTGCCCGGTGCTCCGCGTAATTCTGGCATTCCACCGGAAGGCTCCGACGCTGGTCCGAGCCGGACCGGACCGCTTTCAGGGGCAATCTCTCCCAGTCCTGGTGCAATGCGACACTCGTTTCGGAGCCCAGCCAGAAGCGAATGTCGCACTGCACCGGGACTAGGCGGGACTGACCGTGAAACGCATCAGATTTACGTGATTAATTCCTGCCATCTCTATTAGTTGTAATTACTCTCGCTGTTACTCTCGCTGCCTCAACTTTAAATCTGACGCGTCGGTATAATTATTGAACCAACTTCTAATTGAGTATTTAACTATGTAGTCTTTAACTACTATTCAGTGTTTAATTTAATTTTTTTTATTTCTAATATCTTCTTATATTTAAATGTAGCAACTCTAATTTCCTTAGGAGAAAGAACATACAGTAAATTCCAATCTTTTTATTAAAACCTTTACCTCCCCTCTTCGATCCCTTTGGAGTTGCACGCGCCTGTGATTTAATTTCATTCAACATCCATTCCCAACGAACCTTATGCAGCTTCATGACAATGTCAAACTCCAGCTCAGGCGTAGGCAATCTTCTTTAGTTGCGGGTCCTAATCAAGGCAAATATGTGTATTAAGAAGATATTTCGGGTCAATGCTTTCTTCATTTTAGAATCGTCTTTCTTGGTGAAAAACAAAATAAATTTTATTGAAAAATTTATGCGGTATTTCTCCAGCCTTCTTAGCATGTCTTCGTGGTGTAATGGTCAGTGACTTGTGACGTCAACTTGTGGTCTAACTTGTGGCGTCAGCACACTCGGGGCATATTCGAGATATCCGAGGTTTGAGTTCTGGCGAGGGCACTGAACATTTTTCATCTCTCCTGCTTTAAAAAAATACCGAATGTCTCTACAGTGGCTCTCAAACTAAAAAACGTGGTGGATGATGATTCTCCAGGATTTAGTGATTGGGTTCCCTAATCCCAGTCCTTCTTTAAAAGGGGGAGTATATAAGGTATTTTTACCGCCTTCTTGGCATGCTTTCGTGGTGTAATGGCCAGCACACTCGGCGAATATTCGAAAGGTTCGAGGTTCGATTCCCGGCGAGAGCATTACTCATTTTTCATCTCTCATGCTTTAAAAAAAAATCCTAATATCTCTTCAAAATAATTACAATCCACATTAAACTCTAAACATAAAAATTGAAATTATAATTATAATTCTTATAAAACAACATAACTGACAATTTTCTCTTCGATATAAATGGCTCCTCTGATGCTGAACTTGTGACGTCAAATTAGTCGAGTCTGGCCTGTAGTTACTCGTCTTAAAACATATACAAACATCTGAGTTTTCAACTGTTAAGCTCTTCTGCTCTTACACAAAATAAATTTCATGTGTGAAAGTGTTTGCTCGCATTTATAAGTTGAACCGAATGCAGACAGAATGAGAAAGCCAATTTTTTTAATTATGATTATGAATTACAACTCTTATTTTTAAAAATGAAAGTGCATGCTCGCTGCTGCAACCTGTAATCAAACAAAAATATTATTGTTATTATTTATTTTCGGTTAATCTTTTATGTATTCTTTAAGTGCTCATTTCATATTTAGATTCTGTAATTTGTTTTTATATATTATGCTTTATTTGCGAAACTCTAGTGGGTCATTTGAAATTAAAATAAGGGATTTCCATCGAGAACGGTGTTAACTGCCTGGAAACTCGATGAAATTTCTCAGGGGGTTACTGGCGATCAAGGAATTGAGTGGGAGTCGACTGTTCGAATAAGCATTGGCAATTGATAGGCGCAATCAAGATCCCATTGATTGCAAAAAATTTATCAATAAATTAATAATTAATTTCTTTATTGATAAAAAGCTGTACCAGGCACTGTATGTAGTAAAAAAATAAATAATATAAAGTAAATGTGAGGGGGAATACACTGAAATATTTAATACATTTTAAAATTTTAATACTTTTTACTCATATAGGAATTATATATTCCACATATAGGAATGCACTATAAAAAAGTAAAACATGAGAATACACATACACACACACACAAGGGAAAGAAAACGAAGAACGTAAAACAAGAATAGGAAACAAGAAACAGGTTGAATATTTTTGAACAACGTAATTTAAAAACTAAATTAAGCAATTTTATGCAAACTATTAAAAAACTTGCGTCACTACATCAAGCGCAGCTATCGCATTCATTAAAAACGAACTTTAGCGCAATAAAAATCTGCGATTTTGTTTTTGAAAACTTGTTTGTACAAGTCTGTATTTGTAAAATGAGAAGTAATAATAATAATACAAAAATAATTAAACATAAATCTAATAAACCATTTTTTCAAAATTTTTGTTCACATTCTACTAATTGTTGCCTTTAAGTTATTTATGTGCAGTTCTTTGCATTACTGTGCTGTGTGATGTATATTATTGATAAAAATATAACGCGGGTCGATGAAGGACAGCATTCCTTTAGAAGTGATTCGTGCAAGAAAAAGGTTAGGAATCGCTGATCTGGAGAAAAAGTAATGAGAATGTTTGAGACATAAGGATGTTTATTTAAAAAATTGAACAAAATGTAGATAATAAGTGCTGAAAGTGTAAAAATTTGCAATTTGCGTATTTCGGGGCCCAAAAGTGTTTTAGGAAATTAGAATAGATGAAACAGAATAAAATCTATTTCACTATCCAAAATCTTAGTTAGATTAGTTAAATAAAATCTTAAATATCATCTTACTCGCTAACGCCTCTCATCATCTTCCTCTCTATTTTCTAACTTCATCTACAGAATTTCCAACATATAATTTAAGAACTTGGCAATAGCATAAAATGTATGAACATAACGAAAAAGTATATTGTGTAAGTAAATAATACGTTTCTGAAATTAACGTCTGTGACTAACCTTTCTGAAATATAGAACACAGCATTATTAGTATATATGTATTCAAAAGTGCCTTTTCTTTTATTTAAAGCAACCTTCAAAAATAGTGTACACAATCTAATTTTCCTCTTGTGATTTTCAAAAGATACAATTAGTAAAAGAAAGGGGGGAAATACACGTGAAATTCTAAGTACTATTAGAGAAAACGAAATTTCTGCATACATGTCAGAGAAAGAAGTTTTCTGTTGTAGATTTATTTATCGCATATGGTACAACGAAACACTTTTCTATAAAGAGTATTAATTAACTTTTTAAATATGAAAATATTAATAAAGTTCTTGTCATTTTTTTATAATTAAATTTTCTTTAATAGATATAAAATTAAAAAAAAATGTATAAAAATACAAATTTATTCTTTTATAGTTATTCTGTGTAAGATAAATCCAACACTAACGGAAGAAGAATTCACACATAAAATAATAGATTTAAAGCGAACGTGAGAACAAAATATTCAAGCACTGAACTATTAACTTTAATATAAATTAAGTAATTTTGATTTCACTTATCCAGATTTCTGTTGCAGGGCATTGGAACTGACGAAAAGTGTATTATTGAAATCCTATGCACGCATCATAGCAGAGTGAGTAATATTTATTTTCATGTATTTTCAGTGTTGCACTTTGAAGCCTTTAATATAAAGATTATGGTGGTTTTATGTAAAATTCTTATATTTACATATATATGTAAGGTAAAACAATAAGTAAATCAAAAATTTTAAACTTAATTTACAATAACTTTAACATGTAAATATTTAATATCTCCATGTTAATTTAGTTATTTGTCTTAGTAACTGCCTTTGTTAACCTTTCTAAACTTTGTCCTTTCGCAATTAATCCGTGCCATATGGTTCTTGTAGTATAATGGTCATGGCACAGATGCTTACATAATGCTTCAGCCAACAATTATTCCAAATTTGGGAACTGAAACTTATCATTAAACAATAAGGATTAATCTAAACTGAAATCGCTTCCTTCTGAGAACAGCTTTCAACTTAGACATATTGCATTTCTGCCATCTTCCGAACTTAAGAAACGTAAGCGGCAACATGTCCTGCCAACATGTTGCCACTTATGTTTCTTTCTTCAAGAGTATCTCGTAATGATGTAATAATTTACAAATGTGATAGAAAAAATATGGGCGCAGTTTGCGCTGCAAAGCTCAAGTTATGAATGTGCCTCTTAAGAAATAAAATGTGTTCAGTCAACCACAGTTATTAATATCTCTGTGTAATTTTCGATATAACTCTGATTGTAATTTATAATTTTGAGGTTCTTTTAATATGAATGTTGATTTTTAGAAGTTGAAGTATTTGACTTTATTAACATATTTCTTTCACTGTGTTATTAATTTTTAAAAGTGTATTTGTAATAACAATTGTATAATAGACTCATATCTATGTCTTGGAAGGCCTTGTTTGCCAATGTATGTATCTTTTGCTTTGAAAAATAAATGCTTGGAGGCAGAGGCTATAATCCATGTGAGGCAGACGATTTAGTCAGCCAGGAAATGGAGCCTCTGTTCTCTGGTACACCTGTGTATCAACTTCTATGTTGATCACACATATACATCAACCTGTAAATCATCATATACATACATTAGAATAAATAAGAAACGAAATATACACCGTGATCGGAAAAAAGTGCAGTGTTCAAAATGATTCAGTATACGTATAATCATGAAAATGTGCGGAGTGTCTTTTTTAATTTAATGCGCAAATTATATTTGCTTTTCGAAAAAGGTCATCTTAGAGTAAAACAGTGAAAGTATACTCTGGTATTTTATTCTGTGATAATACTTATGCCATTGACTGACACAAAAATTACAAATTTAGAATTTTGGGATTAGTTCTTTTGTACTAAGGTATTTATTTTGGTTTTCGTTATGAACCGCAAGCATTCTTTCCATTATTTATTAGAAACATTTTGTACATTCTTAGTAAAATTTAGATGAGAAAATTTTTAACTTATGTTTAAACAAATTTAAGCAAATGTAGTAAAGATTTTCAAAAATTTATCTCACATAATTTTTTAACTGTGAATCATGCTGTGCATTTAGTAATGAAAATATTTATGCGATTATCTCGTGTACTTTTATAAGATCATTATTTATTTTTCAGGAAATAGAAGAAATCAAAGCATGTTTCAGACAAAGTAAGAGGATTTAAATTATATATAAAAGGTTCTAGATTTTAATAACAAATCTTAGATGTTCATATTTACTGTTTTTAAGAATTAAAACTGTTTGAAAATCCTTTCTGCCTATTGGTTAAGATATCTCAACTTTTTCAATTCTCGAGAAGAGAATTTTACGCTGCCTTTCCCAAAAATTCTAGAGAAAGTGAATATTATTATGAATCCTATGCATTAAATAATTTAATGAATGATATAACTATTACGATATGATAATATTATTCATAATTAAATTTAATTTTACAACAAATCGATAGATATTTAAGTAATAAATTTCTTATATCTCTTTCTTTATATGTATTACAAAATGAATGCGAAAATAAAAACGAAAATATTTTTTTTTTAAAGTAGAACTAATGTTATGCTATTTTCACGTGCAGTATTATATGTATCAAAATTTGTATAATGAATTGAATTATTAAATTAAAACTTAATCTCTGTTAAGGAACCATAGTTAAAAACACTAGACAAAAACTAGATGCGCATCGTCAAAGTTTCGTCTAATCCTATGCTGAGAATTTTAACAATCTACTTAGGGTGATAAACTTCCAGCAGTGAGAGCTATCACCATTCGACGCATCAATAAGGACCTTATCTTTCATGCTTATCACCGTAACTGGTTAGGCAGGTTAAAAATAATGTACTCCCTCCTTAAAAACTTTCATCTTTTTTATTTGTTTTAGAAATATATTTAATTAATATTTTTTATAAACCCTTACAACATTAGTGTAGTTGAAAACGATTTTCTTAATGACATGCTTTAAACAGCTTGGTCCTAGACTATTTATTTGCGCTTCGCTAATAACGAGTTTACAGCATTTTCTTTTAATTGTTGCCACTCTTATTTACTGTTTCGGTTTCGGAAAGGCGATTGCGATTCGAAGACGAAAGACGACTTGACATCAGTGGTTTACTGACAGATTGATCTTATTTTGGTGTGAACAAATTTTAGCGACTACGTTGTCCATTTATAGTTTAATAAAAAACACCAACAGGACACAAACATTAACACAGTAACAGTGCAAACGATGCTACAACTATTACGTAACTTAAGCACATAGAATGTTCTCTTTCAGCGCAACAGCGCGCTCTAACGACGAAACGTTGCAACATTTACAAAATAAAAAACTGAAATAATTTTTGGCGAATGGGAGTTTTTGGATATTTCACACATTTTTTAATTCTTAATTTTATTTATTTTTTTTTCATTTCAGTTATTGATAAATTTCACGATTTCTCCAGAAAGAAGAAAACAGATAATATTCTGTAACGATTCTCAGCTGGTTCTTTGAATGTTCTAATTAACGGAAAAAAAAATTTTGATTTCTCATTTCTCAAAAAAATGTGATTCTCTGGTGAACATGAAACTGAAAGACTATGAAATATTTAAAAACTCTTGTACGAAATTTATCAAAGTTAATTTTAATATTGTTACGAACTTTGTATAGTGTAACATGAACGGCCTCAAGAAATGCGCAACTTTGCCGTAAAAATACGATTAGAGAAGCAATTGTTTATAACATTGAGATCCATGTGTTGTTACATAAATCTATTCCATCTCCAGTATCTTCCAGGTATTCTCTCTCGACCCTATTAATTACAGCTTTCTCGAAATACTGCTCAAGACATTTCCCTAAACTCTCCGTTCCTAAATTATTCACAAGATATTAGCTTTATTTGTTTTCCAGCGATGAATAGTTAGGTCGGATATGCCCGTCCTTTCCACTCTGGTAACACCTTATTTTCCGCTGTTGCTCAAAATCTACTTCATTGAAAGCCTGTTCTTTTTTAGAAACCTCCACGTTTCTGTGCTCCTCCGATTTAATTCTTTGATGACCACTACTTTTCAGATTATCACTACGATTAGAATTTACATACTGCTCTCTAGCTTTCTGAAATGGTTTCCTAAACCCTGCTCTCTGCACTAGCTCCTTGTACCTCTTCGCAAAGCCTCATACATGTCGCATTTCTCTGCTAAAGTAGAAGCTGTTTTAAATTCTTCTCAATTGTCTAAATCAGCGTTTCCCAACCTTTTTTGGCCAAGGCACACTTGTCGCGGGGAAAAAAATCACGAGGCACACCACCATTAGAAAATGTTAAAAAATTAACTCTGTGCCTATATTGACTATAATAAAGTAATTCTCTTGAATAGGAATCAAATAAGCACAAAGAAAGTATTTTATAATTACTTTATTATGAAATATTAAGTAAACAGAATAGTGAAAAATTATAAAATACTTTCAGTGCGAAACCTGGGCCTGTTTGGCTGAACACAAAGCTGATATTCTGGCTGGAATCGAAGAAAGACACACACGTAGCTCTTCGTCAACAGTTCTCAGTCTCTCTCTGTATTTGGTTTTCATAGCAATCATGCTTGAAAAGCTAATCTTACACAGATATGTAGTGGAAAAAGGGAGCAATATCAAAATAGCTTTGTTTGCCAGAAGGGGGAACTCCTTGGCAGTATCCATCCAAAAACTGTCCAAAGGTAGATCAGCAAATCTTAGCTTGCAACCACGATTTTGTCTCAGTTCAATTAGTTCCTCCTGCTCCTGTAAAGTCATTTCCTTTCCAACAACTGATGCTGAGCTATAAGGGTCCCTAACCCAGTCAAGGCATTCAGTGGAGACTGAAGAGAAATAAAATGACAACTTCTCCTCACGAGTTTTTAAATGCTTAACTATTATCTCACACAGTGCAGCAGTGTGAACACCTTGCCATTGCATGGTGAGTGTGAACATTTCAAGATTGCCACTTTCCACGTGTTGATGCCAGAGTTGCACCTTTGAACGGAATCCATTTATTTTATCTGTACTTGTAAGCAGGTTTTCATTTCGGCCTTGCATTCGGGTGTTCAATTCATTCAGATGATGAAATATATCTGCCAGGTATGCCAGCCTTGCACACCACTCATCACTTGCAAGCTGCTTTGCGTAATCTGACCCCTCATTTGTCAGAAACACTTTAAGTTCCTCCCGCAGCTCATACACACGAACCAAGACCTTGCCACGCGACAACCACCGGACCTCCGTATGAAACAGCAAGGTTTTATGCTTTGCTCCCATCTCCTCACACAAAGCTGCAAATATGCGACTTTTCATGGGTCGTGACTTTACAATGTTTACCATGCGCACAACATCATCCAACACATGAACTAAGGCTGATGGTAAAGTCTTGGCTACGAGGGCCTCGCGGTGTAAAAAACAATGCGTAATAATCACATCTGGATTTCTTTCCTTCACTCTGCTTACAAAGCCTTTGGTGCGCCCGACCATGGCTGCAGCTCCATCGGTGCAGACACTTGTGCAGTTTTCCCACTTAAGTCCTCCTTGTTCAAGGTATTCTGATGTGACCCGAAAAATTTCTTCTCCTGTTGTTTTTTCTGGCAATACCTTGCAAAAAAAGAAGTTTTCTCTAATTGCATCACCATCAACAAAACGCACATTAGCTAAGAGTTGAGCATGTCCACTGATATCAGTAGACTCGTCAAGTTGCAATGCAAATTTCTCACTGATACGGATCTTTTCCAAAACCACACTTTCGATGTCTGCAGACATGTCATTAATACGTCTGGAAATTGTGTTGTTTGAGAGAGGGACTTTGGCTATTTCCTTTGCTGCTTCAGGTCCGAGCATCTCCTCTACAATAGCTTTGCAGGCAGGAAGTATTAATGTCTCTGCCACAGTGTGCGACTTTTTTGTCTTGGCTATAAGTTCAGCAACTTGATAGCTAGCTTTAAGAGCTCTTTCATTTACCTTTGTTGTTTTTCTCATAAAAGTTGCCTGTTTCTCCATGTTGTCACGCAGGCGAACAAAATAGTCCACATTCTTGTTTTGAAGCAAAGGGTGTTTCGTTTGGAGATGGCGTTTAAGTTTGCTTGGGACCATAGCACTGTTAGCTAGCTTTTCACCACACACCACGCACAGTGGAGTTGGTTTGTGTTCATCTCCAGTGAAAGTAAATCCAACTGAAATATAGCTTTCCCTATATTGCCTTGCGCCAGAGAATTTAACCATCTTTGCTTTCTTTTGACCCCCACTCATACTCGGGCTCTCATCTGGCTCCAGATTTTGTTCAGAGTCCAGTTCTTTCCTTTTCAAAAACTTGTCCATCACTGCAGTATCAGTGTCTCTCTCCTCACAGCAGCCGTTGTCTCTCTGACACTGTGTGAGGCGTCTGCCTACGTCTCATGGGGGCGGGGACACGGCGGACACTTGTCAAGATTGGCAGGGGTAGGAGTGACAGGGGGAGGAGTTATAGCACTGCACAGCGCCGTGACCACCTATGACACCGACGGGGGGAGTGACGGGAGGAGTTATAGCGCTGCACAGCGCCGTGACCACCTATGACACCGGCGGGGGGGGGGGGGAGTGACGGGAGGAGTTATAGCGGGCGAACAGCACCGTGACACCCAGACCCGGCGGCACACCACGGTGCTTCAGACGGCACACTGGTGTGCCGCGGAACAGCGGTTGGGAACCGCTGGTCTAAATAATGCTCTGTTGTTTCTAGAGGGACTCACCGCTTAATTTGCTCGTGAGCATAAGTTCCTTAAGACTTTCAAAATCCCGAACCAGTTCTCTAAATAAACTCTTAATTCATACACTAAATCCACCCACAACATCCCGTTCTTCCTAGAAAGCTCTTCAAATTTTGTTTTTAGAGCCAAAGAGCTGAGCTTGAATCTATGAGTAATTTCTTAACATGCTGATAATCATCACTTTATCCGCTGGTTCTTTTACTACTAACTGAGCTACATCATGAGGTAATAAAGAAATTAATTGCGAGACCCAATTAATCTCATTAACTTTCTCTTTTTGAGCATGTTTCTCAAATAGCACAAAGAATAATGAAATATCTATATTATTCGGTTCAAAACGCGGTACTAGATCTTTCAAATTAACTCTTTTTTCTGCAGGTTGTTCAACCGTTGAAACCGTGGAAGCTAAACTATTAATCTCAACCACGTTCATCAATTTTAACTTTTCCAATTCGAAAAGTCGCTCACGTTCCCGTTCTGCTCTCTCTCGTTCGTTCCCGTTGTGATCTCTCCTGTTCACGCTCACGTTCCCATTCTGCTCTCTCTTCTTCAGCTATCTTTTCTGCTTTTTTCTGTTCAGCCGCAGTCCAAATTCTCGCCACGTATTCCTTCGCCGCTCCTTCATCATAATCTTCGTCATTAAGAATAGCCTGCTTAATTTCTTTTACTTTATTTTCCTCCCGAAAGTTTCCACCAACCGACCCTTCGCCGTAGCACCACTCATCTACTTCAACATGGGTCACGGCCCGTTTCCAAGTTACTATAATCTCCATGGCATCTCAAATACCGATGTGTGCGTCCGCGGATCAGATGCGTCACCAGCTCATTACGTCTTTGAATGTCCTTTAACGGCTGCACACCATCTCCCGCTACCTACATAACAAAGGGACGCCTATCACCGGTTCCTTATAACGCATAAAGGAGCTGTTAATTCAATCTCCAGCATCATTAATACCATCTCGGCATTAGGCACAGACCTTTGCCAACCGTGATAAAATGATGCGGTCAGCAGACTTCGGACTCCACGCTCTGGTGTACTGACGATAAGCTCCACCACTAGTCCAGTGGAGTAGTATTTACAACATCTGCTCATCAAAACAACTTTGTGTGTTTAAGCTCTCATACCCACCAATTTAAAGTGTGCAATACTAATAATTCGCAACTACTGTGCTTTTCGCGCCTCTATGTACCAGTGCATTCCCATCTGTATTCATGCGTGATATTCATCTGTGAACTGCGTGATATTCATCTGTGAATTCATATCGGTATTCATGCGTTTTAATATATGTGCATGTCTTTTTTGTGCTTTAAGTGATTATGTGTATGTACCTGTTTTATGTGTTTGTGTGTTTATGTATTTTGCGCTTTGTGTTTTGTGTATTATTTGTTTATATATATTTATGTGCTTTGATGTGTATATCGTTTTGCATTTTTACTTTGAGTACTTAGCATCTGTAACACCACAACTTACCTCTTCAATCTGTAATACAACCCTACTAACGCCCTTGTATGGCAATGCACTTACTTCCCTTTGACAACCTCAATAAACTCCCGGTGCAGCCTTATTGGGCTCCACGGAACTATTGCTGTAGTTAGAAAAGGACGTGGGACACATGCATGTTTACCTCTGTTAGACACCAGGTGTCCCCGTCCTCCGTAACCTACCTACCTATTTTATTCCCCTGAGCTACCTTGGTATCAAACTCCTCCACTAACTCTAATAGCAGAGCTTTAGTAAATTTCCTCGTAAACTCATCCATTATGAAACAATAAAGTTAAGAAAATAATCTACCCCAAAGTACAAAAACAAAACAGGTCTGTTTTTCTAAACTGAGTAATACCGTAATAATTCTGAACACTAATTGCCTTAAAACACTTAACGATCTCTAAATATTTATAGACACATACAAAACATAAATAAAAAATGTTAAACAAGATGCAAATTTTACTTGCACTATCAGAACTATAAAAATATTATCCTATACTCTGCAGTGATCTTTATAAGCTAACTTTTCTAAAGCATACCGCTACAATACTTCAAGCAATTGAAGCAGTTACTAGAACAATAGCACAAACAGTAAAATTTCAATTAGCAAAAGTCTGACCACAAGAAAACTTTTAATCCCCAAGAACAGAGCTGTATCCAAAATCAATTTAGTCTCGAATAACTGGCATAACTTCTCCAAAATCACAAAAATGGTACTCACCAATTTGAAGACGCCTTCGATGACTCTTTTGGTCCTACTCGGATACACGTAACTCTTCCGGGTATTAATTCACTACTTTTCGACACTAGATCGTACTGCCTTCCGTGGACACACAGTCACTTTCTGAAGAAGCTTCACCACGTGAACTGTCCTTGCACACAAAATTAGATGGTTCTTGTGGAGAGAAAAACTCTCTTTACTACTCACATTAAGTCCTTTACAAGACTGCCTTTTCTAGAACTTCCATTAGACTCTCCGGACTCACACAACGAAATGTACGGAAAGCAACGCACGATGTTAGCTGAAGTCCACAGGCAAGAAGTCCATTCCTAAATTTACATTAAAAAAAGGAATAATCCTACCGCTGCCACCAATTATAATATTACTGCTGTGGTGTACTGGCCGAAACCGCTAGGCAAAACGTCGGTTGTAATGCAGGGTTCAAATGAATTTCTAACGCAAGCTCTAACGATAACATGAATTTTAATAGACATAATGTTAATTAAAACATTAACATTCACAGTGCATGACAATGTGGGACTTTGATACATTCAGTCCCGTAAATTCAGATATCTGCAAACAGGTAAGTACAGTATCGCTATTAACATTACACGAGGAGGGATAGTTCTAGCGGTCAGCATGCCCATCGTTCTGCAGGAAACAAACCTGGCTCTTCTCAGGAAAAACGCTCACTCTCTCGCTGCTCCAAACTTTACTGTTTCGTTACCTGCGCTGAACTCCCCTGGAAAATTCCTTCACTCGTAATAAATGTGTCCACATCCTGGTCCTGATGAATAGGCTTCTTTATCAGTTTGCCCCATGGAGTCACCTTCGAGGCTGCAATCGGAATCATTAACAAAGTCACTGCTTGCAACAGGATTTCACCTGGTCTGTAAGAGCTGCCAATGTCCGTAAATCATTCGTCCTAGACAAAGAACCTCTATGCGACCTTATCACAAGAGGTCCGTGGTTCGAGTCCTGGCGGGGGCATTGTTTATTTCTCACATCTCCTGCTTCTAAAATACCTAACGTCTCTACAGTTCTACCGTCTGCCATAATTCTCGGACTTAAGAGTTGATCTCAGATAAAGGATCTACTTCATTTCCAATCTTTCCTGGTGTTCTTCAGCCAGCAGACCGCTCCATTTGAAATATCAACAGACGAAGGGCTTGGCCCTAAAATTTAAAAGTTCTCCAAAAAATCCAAAGTGACCCTCTCATTTATCTCCTCTTCTTCCATTAATTTGAAACATACATTTAATTTGAAATCAGATAGATAATCTGGCAGAAAGTTTCACGAATGAGAAAGTCATTCTTTGATACGGAATTTTACGTCCATAGCCCTTGGAGGGCTAATACTATTACATCGATTGTAGAGGGCTATACATGATACTGGAATATTGAAGAACTTGCAAACGTTTAGCAGAAGAAGCCTTTTTCTATCAATTAAAATTTTTTACTCTCAGTCTGTAACACATATAACTTAGTAAATCAGGGTTTGAACAAATATGTTTATATTATAGATAAAGTTCCGAATAGGTGCAAGCTGTTGGTAATAATTTTGAGGAACCAAAAGTTACAAATTATTTCATTTTTTTCAGCGCAGAAACTGGTGCCTCTAATTTCCACGATATTGCAGGGCAAATTGTATTTACATTTTGCTTTGTGGATAGGGATCACATTTTGCCTATTTATAAAAAATTCACTAATCTTAATTTCTGCAATTTTATCAGAATACATTATTTTTTATTATTCATTTAATGTACTTATTTAGAAATGCTGATTATTTTACAATTATAAATGCTTTACATAATAATTTCGTTGAATCTATTTTAAAACTTGAAGAAGCTTAAGTCAAATGGCTCGTATGCATTTTTTAAGGAATTTGCAGTAGATGCAACCGAAAAGTATTGTATTCGTTCAAGATTATTTTTTTTTTCAGAGTATGGCAAAGATCTAGAAGAATGGGTATGCGGTGACACTAGCGGCCATTTTAAGAATTTGCTGCGAGCGCTTATAACTGCAGAAAGAGACGAAAGTGTAGAGAGCGACTTTGAAGAAGCTGAAAGGGATGCTCAAAGGCTTTATGACGTAAGCACTTACAGTACTAAAAATTTATAACGAGTTATATTACTAACACTGTAAGTGCTAAGACTTTGTAAGACTTATTGTACTAAGACTTTATATGATTTTATGACCTAAGCATTTGAGTTCGATAATGAGCACTTTATTAATCGGATGCATATAGCTTTTCTTAAAGTCTGATCACCTTATAAGGTTTAACTTCTTTCACTTCTGTATACGGTGACCAAACCTTTCACAGACGTACAGCGACTTATCTGTGAGTCTAAAATTAAGTACAGACACTTCTAGAGGGTGTAAAAGACCCTTTAATTTTAAACTCAGATAGATGAACAAAAGGCACACCTGTTGCTTACAAATTCGCCAGTATTTATAGAGAGAACTCAAAGTAGAAATTAATTGTAAGCTAAATTTCAGTAACTAACAGTCAAAGGCTACACAGAGAAATGTAATCGCGAAGTTGTCTCGGGATTCACCGGAGTGAAATTAACTGTTGCCAAATAGTAATGCAACTCCGAATACATAAACTCTTATATAGAATAGCAAACCTAGTAAAGTAGCCTTCAAGTGGCGGAACATGTTCTGACTTAAACAATCTTAAACCCTAACTTATATACACGCGAAATAATTTGCATTCTGGCGGGAAAACGAAAAGAGGGAAATGACAATAAAGGTCCCAAACATAAAACAACTGGTTTAACAAATTAAATAAACCTTGCAATCTTATGCGTCTTTTCTTAATAAATTTGAATGTAAGTTATATCTTGTTAGACATTCTGATATCTAATTTCAGACAAAAAGACATTGCTTAGTTAAAAAGAAAATTCAGAAATATGAATACATTTTTGTGAAATCATACTTAAATTACACAGAAATGTTTCAAGTATGATAGCTAAAAATTAACAATATTGGTAACTCTCAGTTTTTCAGTATTTTGAAACTTAATACTTATATTTTTTTAAATACTTTTCTATACTAATGTTTAAAAGCTTAAGAACTTAAGAACTTAATTTATGCTTTCAGTTACTGAATTACGTTGCTAATTACGTAACTAATTACACATTAAATATGCTGCGTAAATGATATCGACTTCTGAGCTATGCAGTGAGCTTTACATTTTTATATTGTTCTCATTTTGGGCATTTGTTTTGCCTATAAATAAGGAAGCCGGAAAGATTTGGTAATGTCTTAGTTATTTTCATATTTTATTGCATTCATAATAGGGTCAGTTAGATATCGTTTGCTTCTTTCACAAAGAATAGTTTTCAAAAATAGTTTTCGGTTGTGATAGAGCAGTTTATTTGCTAGAGACTGTTATAACGATGACTTAATATGGTAAAACACTTAGAAAGAAAGAAGAAAATTCATTAGTATCTCACATCAGAAAACATTAATTCATATGCTACAGGCTGTTTGGGGCTCCCTTCTGGTGTGAACACAGATTTCTAATATGTGGATTAAATGATGGGACGGAAAAATATCCTTAAGAACATTAAAAGGTTGAGTGTATCAGATTGAAACTATATTTCTAATCTTCAGTTTCTATCAGTTGCCTTTCATCAATACCTATAAATCTTCAGTATATAATTAGAAATCTTAAAAAAATAAAAGCAGAAAAAACAAGCTTGATAACACGACTGTAAATATTTCGAACAATACCAGTGATACTGAGAGAACTATCGATCATTATCAAAATCGATATTTATAGAGTAAGCTTACGGTCACATATGATCAACCTACATTGACAAAACGGATATACATTTATTACTAAGCCTACTAAAATTTCGTCAGTTTATATTACCATACCACTCTTAATATATGAGAATGCTTTAAATAAAGTTCTAAGGCATGAAATAAATCATATATAATTATAAACAAGCCAAATAAATATCATCATCGATATCTCGAGGAATGACGGTAATCTTAGAAGCTAACCGTAAACAAGTTTTGGATGCTCTGTACTTCCGTTGAGGTAATATTTAAGAGAGTTTGGATTTACGTTTAGGCTCATATATGATGCAACATATTTTATTCATTAGTAAAAAATTTGATGTGGACACTAAATGACTTCCTTGTTTAGGATATTAAATTATACTCATTTTTTCTGTTTTTCATTTAAACTTATTTCTTCGAATTTCATTAGATATATTTCTCATTCAATTAATTCAGTTCTCATTTCGTGGCAAGGCAAAAATACATAAAACCTCAAAATATCTTTATTCAAAATTGAAAAATATAGAAAAATATAAAACACCAGTTAAAACAATTAAAAAACAATTTTTACAATTAAAATTACAGCTTCTATTAAAAAACAAGCAACTGGCCAGCGGACAAGAAGGCAGATTTTTTCGGTGCACAAAATTGAAAGTTTGCTTTTGGTCCCACTCGGCAAAAAGACATCGAAGGTGCAGAAACTGACTTAATTCTCTACTCTACTAAGTTTCAAATGTAAACAAATATGCTGCTATGGTATAAAAATTAGGTTTAATTGCACTTAAACAACTTTTAAATTGCTGATAATTTTACAACTATTGCAGCAGATTAACTAAAGGTATAAAAACTTTAACCGGAACATAAGAACAACATAGTTCAATCATTTTTAAAGCAAAAGATGTACAATTTACCAACATATAAGAATAAAAAAAAACAGCTCACGGAGCCAAGCAGCAGAGTGGGCCCCCACACACCAAAAGTATATAAATAAATATATATATATATACTTTTGGTGCGGCCTCTTGCAACCAAAAAGAGAGGCGCACAACTACATGTTATAACAGTCCTATATACAAACTTTCAACGTTCTGAGGCTAATCGTTTTTGAGTTATGCCAAATACATACATACATAGGTACGTACGCACAGACGTCATGAAAAAATCTTTTCTGAAACCATTTTAAATCCTTTTCGTTACCTGTTTTGCGAAAAAAGGGTTTTTATTCCGTCTTTACGTACAGATATCAAGCAAAAATACTGTTAACTTGTATTCGACAACAGTCAGAATTTATATTTTCGTTGAAAGATGATACCCGAAAAATTTTTACATTTAAATAGTTCCTTTATTTCACACAAGGAAGTATAAACGATTGCATTAATTACAACACATTATATTTTTATAAATGAAGGAATCTTACACTTTTAAATACCTTAATAGTTCTTAGTAAATGAGAAAAATTCTACGTATTGTAATATAAACTCTTTTGCAAAAAAATCAAAGCACCAAGAAGGGAGTGGTTATTTTTGATGAAACTCTATACGTGTATAGCTCATACACAGATAATAAAATGATTAAAAAATCAAGGTCATAGTACCTGTTCACGACTCACAATCACCCATTGAGTGTTCAAATTAGTAGTTGGTCGAACCTCCACTGGCGGCAATGCATGCTTGAATTCGTCTAGGCAAGGAGTGGCAGAAGTTCCACAGAGTTAAAGACCTCTGTGAGCATAAACTCCGCCTCAGACAAGCGCCGTGAGATGGTGGACGGTGCCATGGGAGGTATAGACGTGGCTGTAATGCGTTGAATAGTCGACAATGATACCGTTGAGGTCGTTCGGGTCTGTCGAACAATCATCCTGTCTTGCTCGCATTTGTGCTCCTAGCCCTTCCAGAGCCTTCATTTCGTCAGCAATTTCTTTGTAGCAACCATTGCTGCCGACACCTTTGTACAGCAGTGTCTGTACGCTGCAGGTGGCGGCCTGTTGCTCAGTATGACCACCCAGCTTCATGCATCCCTACAATGTGACCACGTTCGAAGTCGTTTAGTTGTTATAAGGTCTTCGATATCGTCATAACGGCTTCTTTAGTTGCTTCTTTACGGAATTACAATGGCAACAATAGAAAAAGATAAATTTTCCTCCTCTGTTACTGGTTTTATATTTTGCGAATTGCGCACTAGGAATGAGAGCTATGATTGCAATTCCTGTTCATTTGCCTTGAAACTTTGAGCATTTGCATCCTCGATCAAGATGTTTTTGCATACCAAATTTCGCCACGATCACAAAAGTCCTTCTTTGTGCTTCGAGTTTTTTGCAAAAGAGTGTATTTTATAGTTGTACTCTTATATGCAATTCCGTTAATTTTTTAGTATATACGTTACTCGAAAAGAATTTACGATGTATAAATAGAGTGATACTGTAATTTATATCTGTCCATTATGAACAATTATTATTCTAATTAATCTTCGAGAAATATCATTTTATTCTTTTATTTAAATTAGGTGCACTGCAGTTTATGGTATATGATAAATGGTTTATGCTTATCATTTATCAGGTTATTATTTAAATTAACCCGTTTTTATAATTTCAGCCTTTACTATAATTTCTCCTTTCTGATTCTTCACCAAAAGTGTAAATGAGTTAGAGAGTATTTAATCCACGTTAGTTAGTTTTGCCAACTGTGATAAGATAATAATTATACGGCTTTGCGTTAGCTGATGTCAAATAAATTGTTCTGCAGGGGAGAAATTCTCAGAAAACTCGTATTTAAATTGTGTAGTCTTTGGCTTCTAGGTTAAGTTTTAAATTCGAATTTGAGTGTTACTTTAAATCACATCGCCACAAATAGTGGTTGATCTTATCAGAGCATAAGACGTGCGTTTATATTCAACTCCTGTTTTAATAAACAGGTTATTTTAAAAACCTTTGCAAAACTTTGCAGTTAATTTCGGACACGCAATAACTCAATCTACGTCTGTTAAGAGTTTGAATGTGGTTTATGCTTCCAAATAAAATCAAACTCTATACATGTTTCATGTAATTTTGGTTGTCTTCCAACGTCCAGATTTTAATGGGTTATAAAAATAACAGGTCGTGTACATTCTGATCTCGCACACTATGTTAGTAAAGAGATTGTAATAAGGAAAGGAATATACTATTTAAAATTTCTGTAAATTATTTATTTTTCGAAATTTCTGAATTGGAGAAGCTATGAAAAATGGTTAAAAAGAAATTTTAAAAATAATCTACTTTTAAAATATTCTACATTCAACAATTTATTCAAACTTCACTATTATGATTTGTTTCTGACTCGAATTTATTTTTCTTGTCTATAGGGTGGCGTTGGCAAGATGGGTGTAGATGGAGAAATTTTCACGAAAATTTTGTGCACCCGGAGTCCAGCTCAGCTACAAACTATATTCGGAGCTTACGAAAAGATAGCAGGACATACTCTAACGGCTGCTATCAGATCTGAATTCACTGGAGATTCGGAAAACACGCTACTTTCTATAGGTTTTTGAGTTTGAATTTTACTTACATATCTATTTTAATGTAAACAGTAGTTATACGGCAATTATTGTATATACGCGCACTTTAATACAAAAAATAAGATCCAAATTTACGGGTGAGCGTTATACACCAGGTATGAAAATGATAGATTTAAAAATAGGGAAAAGATGAGCATGCAAGATTTAGATTTCTCCATGAACCTAAATGCTATTTTTTTAAAAGAAATGACATGCCATATGAACAAAAATTTTCATTATCGGATAACATAAAAAGTTCGTCATATTCGTCTTCGTTATATCTTCAGACACATCATTGAATTCTGTTTCATTTTAACTATTACTGTTATTTTTATCTGTAAATAAATAATCATCTTCCGTTCCATCTAAATTGTTTAATGTACTATATTTTTAAATAACTTTTCAAATACTTTTCTGACGCAATGGCCTCCGTTTGGAAATGTTTTTCCAGCTTCTAACATCTGCGTATTCCACTATCATTTTTAATTTCCTTTGAATGGTTTACTGACAAAGGCTGAAGTGACGTTAAT
>KK115093.1:26687-70625 GCA_000611955.2 Stegodyphus mimosarum | reverse complement strand
CTACTGGAAAGGCGGAGCTTCCAAGAAATGACGTCAGCCTCGTCAGCCAATCCAGTTCCTTTAAATATTTCCAGAACATTCTATAACTGTACGTGTAGGAAAAAGCGGGAAAAACAATTTGACTACGGGGCTGTGAATTTAATCCCACGTACTTTCGAATAAGAGATCGTCGCCATTAAAAATGAAAAGAATATGCATTTAGAATTGTGATTGAGGAATTAAGCAAAATAAAAGACGAAATTTAATTTAGGGTTTTATATGTACTTTTGACTATGGAATATTATTATTATTATATATATATATAAATACATATGAAGAAAATTTTTAGTAAGTGTTTTAAATTAGTATGTTCTATGCCTCCTTTGCTTTAAAAACATAAAAATCTGCAAAGGAAAACCTTTAATCGTAAAAATACCAAAATCAAAAGTAAAAATTTTAAGTATTGAAAATTTAAGTATATTAGTTATTGTCATTGATCGCAGATTAATCGACTTATCAAGAGTAATAAACCAATCTACTATCAATTAACATTAACTAAATTAAGAGAGAGTGTTTCATCTTACTTCCAAGTAATCATCAAATTTTTTTACTATATCAAAATCATAAGTCGCAAATAATACTCAACGAAAATAAAGACAATAGTCCTTTTAAGCTAAAAAAGTCCTGTTAAACAAGATAAATAGAAAATAATCTTTAAAATTAAAGTTGCTCGCTAACAACACAACTAAACGGGATGCCTACTTTACAAGATATATCCCCGACACTTTCATTTTCAAACCAAAATTAAAAAAAAAAAGAGTATAGGTTTTAGAACATTAAAAAGTAATTCAAAATCACAAGAAGAACAAAAGTGATAAAATCCTTAAAATTACAGTTTAAAACAAGTAACGAATTAGAAATTTAAAGAACAAACTCGGAAGTTAAAGTAACTAACTTGCCTGAAAATTTATAAAACCAAATGGTTGGAAATGCAAGTATTAAGTGATGGAATGTAAAAGGGTTGTCCTATAGTTCTCTTTGGATCTAGCAAAAAAAAAAAAAAAATTGATGCTTACTTGGAAGTAAGACGAAACGCTCTCTCTTAATTTAATTATTGTTAATTGATGGTAGATTGGTTTGTTCCCCTTGACAAGTCGATTAATCTGCGATCAATGACAATAGCTATTTTTTCTATACTTAAAATTGTTACTTTTGATTTTGGTATTTTTAAGATTAAAGATTTTTCTTTGCAGAGTTTTATGTTTGTAAAGCAAAGGAGGTATAGAAAATACTAATTTAAAATACTTATTAAAATATTGACTAAAATTTTCTTTTCATAATTCATGGTTTTAAATTGAATTTCTGTTTCTGTTCCTTGGAGAGGATATATGGAAAGTTTTCTTATTATAAATTATTATGAATTATAGATTTATTACTTTGCACCTTTAGCGCAAGTCATAGGCTTTTTAATTTACTTTTAATTACTTTTATTTAGGATTTATATATATTTGTTTTCAATATGAATAATGTCCGGTTATCATTTGCATGGCGTTGAGGATTAAATGTGCACTGTTTGAACGTATTCCGAGAATATCTATTCTGATTTACTTAATGTTCTTTTTTTCTTTTAGTTTATTGCATCAAAAATAGGAACCGCTATTTTGCGAAACAGTTGAAAGAATGTCTAAAAGGTTTGGGAACAGATGATTCAGCACTGGTCCGAATTCTTGTTTCTCGGTCAGAAGTAAGTATAAAGCACATACATTTTAAAGAGTAAAATAAGACTTAAATTACTTAGTTAAAGAATGATGAGTAAATTAAAGAACATGTGAATACTTATCCCCATTTCAATTTCAAAAATCAAATTCTACTGAAACGTAAAGCACTACAAAAATTTCTGAATCAAATCACTGATAAAAAATTAATTTAATTAATTCACGCTTAACCGTCATACTACATTAGAATTGAAAACAATGGACACATTTTAATAAGACATAGGTTACAACAATTCCCTCCTCTTCCTTGATATTCTTATAATCCGCAATGAAATTGATTTTAGCACTACTGTGTACCGAAAACCCTTGCAGTTTGTTTACCACCCCATATGGCTTCTTTTTACTATTATGTATTTCGCGAGCTCAAAGTTTGTTCCACAGAATCCTTGCTTACCCCTGAACTTAATTATTTAAAAGCAGTTGCTATTGACCGAGGATTTTCTCTCGTGATCATTGATAAAGCTGTTAAAAAGTTTTCAGATTCCCATCATAGAAGGCATTCCACTGTTCGAAATAATATTAAGGACTTTGTCGTGCTTCCATTTTATCCTTCTGTTAGTTACAAGGTTGCACGGATTCTCTACAAATTCAATTTTCAGGTCAGTTTCTCCCCTATCAATAAAATTCACGGTTCGACTCTAAAAGATTCTGTTTCTGATTTTAATTCTTGGAGAATTTATAGTATATCGTGTCAGTGTGGCTTGAGATAGATTGGCCAAACAAAAAGAGCGTTAAAGTTTGCTATCAAGGAACATGAATCTTATGTCCGAAAAAGCGAAATTAACGAGTCTTCAATAGCGTATCATAGTTGGAAATTTAATCATAATTTTTTTTTGACTTTGGATCTGCAAAAATTATCCAAAAAGCTTCTTCCGTTGGTGAATTGGATTTTCTTGAGGCTTTTCATATTCACAAAGATTTAGCAAGTTTAGTGAACGATTTTTAAGTCTAATCCAGTCCTTCCTAGCGCTTTTAAAATTCTATTAACATAATTCTTGATGATTATTTTTGCCGATAGATGGCGTTGCCTCCACGCGCGTCGTTCTGCCCGAGAGTATAAAAAGCCGTTTCTGAGGTTTCTTTCCCTTTCTAGATATTTTGTTCTCCTGATGAGGAGGGACCTGTAGCTGCCCTCGAAATCGTTTGAGTGATTTTTAGTTATGTACGCCAAATACAAGGTTGTTTCAGCGAATTTGATTAAGACATAGGTTGATGTAATACAGAAGAAAAGTACACTCTTAGACAAAAAAAAAACGACGCTTAAGGACGCACCGAGAAGATATAAAACAAATTGGACACAAATTGGTATGCCTACAGGTTTCGACGAAAAAGGCAAAATTTTACATTTTGACTGCCAATGAATGAACTGTTGTCGCTACAGCGTATCTGATCTGCGCATTTAAGAGGAGAAATTACGATTCCAGGTCATAAATTCTTCAAGAATTTCATTCCGTGTACTCTGGTAGACAATAAATCTGCCTCGCATACAGGTGCGCGAAGGGTATGCGCAAATTTCAGAATTTGAGAGAGGTCGTTTAGTTGGTTTCAAAGAAGCCGGTTGGTTTTATCGGCGAATAGCTTGACATTTGAGCAGGAGCGATGCCACTATTTGACAATATTGGCAGGAATGGATGAACCATGCCCGCACACAGCGTTAAGAAGGAAGCGGTAGGCCTAGAGAAACAACAGAACGTGCAGACTGAGCAATCGGCAGAGCGGCACACACAGCCCCAGATGCATCATTATCATCGATTATACGTGCAACTAGTGCTTCAGTGACCGCAAGGACCATTAATGGACGGCTCACAGGAAGGGGGCTGTGGTCCCGGCGCCCCTTGCGCCGACAACCATTGACCTCTGTACAACGTCAAGCCCGTTTGCAGTGGTGTCGGGCTCATTCGCACTGGAATGTCACTGACTGGAGTAGAATAGTCTTCAGTGATGAGTCCCGCTTTGAACTGAGCCCCGGTGACCGGCGAAGGCGAGTCTGGAGACGCCCCGGACAGCGGTGTGATACCAACCTGACTGTCTTCCGACAGACAGGCCGACAACCAGGAATGATTGTCTGGGCTGCCCTTTCATTTCATAGTAGGGCCCCTTTGGTTGTCATCTGTCGTAACCTTACAGCACAGCGGATCGTCGACGAAGTTCTGAGGTCCGTTGTGTTGCCCTTCATATCACGCCACCTTGGGCTTACATTTCAGCAAGATAATGCCCGCCCTCACACTGCACATGTTTCTACTGCTTGCTTTAGTGCTTGCCGAACATTACCTTGGCCAGTAAGGTCACCGGATCTCTCTCTTAGTGAGCACGTTTGGAGCATTATGGGTAGGGCCCTCCATCCAGCTCGGGATGTTGACGATCTAACGCGCCAGTTGGACAGAATTTGGCACGATATCCCTCAGAAGGACATGTGCATCCTCTATCAATCGATGCCAAGCGAAATAACTGCTTGCATAAGGGCCAGAGGTGGACAAACGCGTTCCTGACTTTTCACTTTGTGAAGCTCTATCACTTCAATAAATCACCCAAATTTTCTCAAACTGTAATCATTTGTTTTTCTGTACATGTACATCACTTGTAGCGATTTTCGTCCCATTCGGATAACTCGTTCTTGGTGCGTCGTTTTTTTTTTTTTTTTTTTGTCTAAGACTGTATATCACATAACAGTCATGGCGTATGGCTCAGTCGGTGCGACAGAGGCTGGTTGGTTTGTGTGATTATGGAAAATGGTTTATGGGGAGTACTTTCTAAGGGAAACTGGCTCTTGTACACGTTACACATGGGGAAAAAAGCCCATGCAGCCAGCCCGTTCGTAGGATTCTAATCACGGACCGAACTACCAGTGTTCAGCGGTTTTACCGCTTGGCCGCTGGTAGTCCCCGATGCGGCAAAGGAGAACGTCCCTCCAAGGATGTTATCACATATAGCGACACTGTAAAATACTCTTTTTATGTAAAAGACTGTAAAAATTAACTTCTGACCTGTCGGAATTTACACGAAGAATGAAATATGCAAATAGCAGAATGCAGTATACTTCTGTATTTAATTTCAAATGCAAATAAAATAAGCTTAGAAGTAATTGCAGTCAAACTCCGTTATAGTGAACCTATCTTATAACAGACGAACGTTTTGGCCTGTTCGGTTTCCTATATATTTCATGGTATTTTATACGGCTATAACAAACTTTCAGATGTGTGAAAATCAGATATAACGAATTTTGGGGATTTCCTGGACAGAAAACGTTTGTATTTTTGAACCTTTTTTAAAAAATTCCTGCAATTTTCAGCTAAAAAACTGACGTGGACACCACGTGATTTCCTTGCGCGGCCTTTTAAATTATACATATTTTTACAACCTAAGTAACCCGAGTTTACCATCTAAGTAAAATCAGTAGTAATAGATGTCTCGTTGCTTTTATTTACGCCGTTATATTGTAAAGATAAGGGCAACACTGGACAACCAATGGTGCTTTTCTAAGCATTTTGAAACCCGAAGCGTTATTTTGCCTTCAAATACCTTTAGAATTCCTTTTACGATTGCAACACTTCATGGAACATTCAGTTGGATAAGACATGGAATGCGTTGATTATCCTTTTATTTGTGCGATGTATTTACTAGATTATGCATATTATAAGCACAGAATAAGGCCAATGAAAAGCTGTCTGTTAAATCTCAATGTATGGATAGTCTGCGAATCTAGATAGAGGTAACATTAAGTTAAATTTCATAGACATTATCCTGCTTTACTGGGCAAATGTTGTAGCTCACAGGTCTCATTTTAGCATGTTGTCTCTTTCTTATTGTTTCAGTTCTTTAAATGGCTGTGTTCACCCGTTTGTATTTATTTCAGAGGCTCCCACTCTGGCCTTGTTTCATGGCGAGACAAGGTTGCGTTAGTGCTCGACCGTATTTTTCATTAATTATACTTTCATTAATATTTTTCATTAATTGTTGTTCTGTATCTTAAAATAATAGCTCCTTAAATTTGTCTCAATATTTATATATCGGTTGCTCTGTATCTCGCATAACTCAAAAATCAGTAGCCTCAGAACATTGAAATTTTGTATATAGAACTGATATAACGTGTAGATGTGCATCTCTTATTCTGGTTGCAATCGGCCGCACCAAAAGTATATAAATTAAATAAATATATGTGTATATATATATATCCACTCTGTTACTCGGCTCAGTGAGCTCAGTTTCCTTATATGTTTGTATATTGTGCATTTTTTTGATGCAAAAATGATTGAATTGTGTTGCTCTTATTTTTCGATTAACGTTTTTATGCCTTTAGTTAACCTTCATTTATAATTGAAGAATTATCAACAATTTAAAGTTGTTTAAGTGTGGCTAAGCCTAATTATTTTGGCCATAACGGCCATATTTTTTTACATTTGAAACTTAGCAGAATAGTGGATTTGTTGCCAGTGTAGAGAAACTAAGCTTTGCAACAACAAAGATAACGCCTTCCTTTATTATTGTGAATTAAATCATGCTTAATTTAACATATCAGCTCGAATATCACTCTGATAACATATCACTCTGAATATTGATGAAAAACGCTTTATCGGAAATATGTGCAAGATTTGTTGCATGCGCTAAAAATTTGAAGGAATTTTTTTCTGCTGTCCTTTTGATTGATGAGAACGAAGTAACGAATAAAATTGTTTAAGATCTTATTGTTCATAACTAAGGAAAGTAAATGCTTTTTTTATTATTTTAATGTTTATTATTAAAATATTAATGTAGGTATCAATTCTGAAGCTTTCAAACGGCTTTTAACCTGAATATTTATTTTTAAGTAGGATTTACTGCAATAAAAAATTGTTATTATTTTATGATAAATGAATGACTATGCACGAACTTGGAAGGAAAATAAATCCCAAAATATATGCAGAAAGTGAACAGAATTTCAAGAAAATTATACAGGTTACTTGGGAAAAGGTGGCTATAGATTTTATTATCTTAAATACGGAACCCAGGGATTCACTTTTAAACTTAAGTCTTGAAATAAAGTACGAATTCTGGGAGAACATAATCATTAATAGCCGAAATGAGCAATTTTCACTTTGTATGTGCTCTCTAAATTTGTCTCAAAGATTTTGAATATGTCGGTAACATGCATGGAAAAATTAAGTAAATAAATTAATCTTTGTTAAGTATCTTCCGCGAATTGTGTCCAAAAATATATGGTTTGGCTTGGTTTAGTTTATTATTGCAAATCACTCTATGGCTATCTGCCTAAGGGGATGGATGCCTTCGCGGAGAACTTTCTGAGGGAATCTGGCTCGTATATACATTACACACAGGGATAAACCACGAAAACACCCATGCAGCCAAACCCATTCGCCTGGATTCGTACCTAGGTCGAAGCTACCAGTGTTCAACGATTTTACTGCTCGCCCCGTGTAAATATGTGCAACTCGAAAATATGTGCAACATTTTGTTTCGAAAAACTATAAAGCAAATTTAATATTTTATTCACTGAAATTTTGAATGTTCGAGGACTATATAAAAATTAATATTAGTAATTTCAGGATTTATTTTCTCTCTTTCCTTAATTAAACATCTAATGCATTTCCTAAAATAACTTTGCCGTTTATCACAAAAAATATCCGAAAATCTGTTTGAAAAATTTAAAATTAGAATAAAAATAAAAAATTATTCAAAAAGACTAAAGCATACTTTTTACAGTTTTTTCTTGCAAATTATGAATTATTTAAGTTGTTATTGTTGATACTCATGCTCACTTGTCTGACAAATTCAGCCCAAGCCCACGAGAATTCTCGTGTCAAGGAGCGCAAGATTGCGCCTGAGCACCTAAAGCCCCGTTCACACCAACGCGGTCACGCGTTCGGGCGTAAAGCGTTGACCAATCAGAAGCGAGCTCAGAGGCGGCATTTTCCGGACGAACGGAGAACGCGTGAGTTGACTTAACTTCAACTTTTCGACGCTTCACGCGTGAGTTTCAAGCATCTCGTTTCAAACGTCCAGTTTATACCACGGTTTTTAAATGTTTGCACTTCCAAAAATTCTTCGTGATGGAAAAAAAAAGTCAAATGGACTAATCTTAATAAAAATTTCAGATAACAATAAGAAAATGCACATGCTAATAGAATAAATAGCTTTATAAATTATTCAAAGGAAAATTCTCAAGTTAGCAGTAATAAACCTTAATAACGAACCATAAACTATACATGGTTGATAATTTTTGCAGAATAATCTAATGCAATAGATTGTTGGAAGAAAATAGTGATGGATTTCGAAATTCCAGATTTTGAATTTTTCCTAAAATATAACTACATCAATGTAAAGTTGCTCTTGTTGCCTAGTGGATAAAACGTTGGCTTCTTGAGTTAAAGATTTTGGTTTTAAGTGTCACCAGGAGTGGTGTTGTAATGCAGTTGGTATTTTAAAACAAATATTTACAGAAAATATTATCACTAGTTTCAGAGTAGGCCAGATGCTGCTTCAGTTTCCTGAACGTGAAGTGTGAAAACCACGCTTACCCCCAGGGTAGCTTAGCGCGGAGGTAACGCGCTCAAGTAGACCATTCAGCGGGGACTAGGGAATTGTATTGCGGGTTCGGGCCTTGCTTTTTCCTACCTTTGACGATACGAATGTAATATTTTTTTTTAAATACCTACCAGGACTTTTTTTGGGGGGGGGACACAAGAAGCTTGCATTTATTTTTTCATTTAATTTAATTTCATTCATCATTCATATAAATCTAATTTTTGCTTAGCATTGTGTGCATTATCCTTCTTTTGACAACGAGCAATTCATAAAATGATCTGATTGCTGTGATCTGATTCTATTTCGGCTGACACGAGACTAGCAAAAGCGATACTAGTATTAGTATAAAGTTGCTGTTTCACCTAATAGGAAATTTAGTGAGTTCTGAATTTTAAACGAGCGGTGACAAGTAAACTATTTGTTTAAAAAAAATTAAGAAAACTGTTATTTATACAGAAAAGAAAACTCGCTAGTATGTAGCTGATTTTGTGGAATACTGCTATGCATTTTAATGGCTTCAGTGTTTGTTTTTCTTAACATGCATGACCACTTTTCGAACAATTTATATATGAACTTAACCAAAGGTCTAATCTTGATGATAATTTTTCATTTTGCATGAGCATTAGAAAATTTGCTAATTGTGGAATTAAATTTTTAACGCAGAAAAAGAAGTTTATGTAAAATGAAGTTAGTTCAACGAATTTTAGATAAAAGTGACCTTATAAAATAAGTCTTTAGATACTGGCTGTTCATTAATGTATGAATGACTAATTGAAGTAATTACTGTTACATGAAGTTAGTTCAACTAATTTTAGATAAAAGTGACCTTATAAAATAAGTCTTTAGATACTGGCTGTTCATTAATGTATGAATGACTAATTGAAGTAATTACTGTTACATTTAAGGTAAAAAATGTGCACATAAGGCACATTTTTTAACTAAACATTTTTTTAAAAAATACATTACTAAAACATTTTTTTAAAAAATTGCTGTTGTTTATTAAAAATAGCTGCTTTTTTTAAATGTGATATTTAATTTAATAATGCTATAAATCCTACATATATTTAAACAAAATATACTTTTTTACTGCATTATTTCAACCAATTAAGAGAAGTTCGTTTAAAGAAGCATTTAAGGTAAGTTCATACATCATGCAAAAACATTTATGGTATTCCAACCCATGAAAAATTTACTCTTCAAAATAAAATAATGAAATTAGGATTTTTTAATTATCATTCAACAAAACTCACAAATAAATTAAATTAGATATATACAGCGTTATATATATACAACGATCCTTTTCTAAGATATCATATTCCTGTCTTCCAAACGATTCTTTTCTGGGATATACTGACAAAAATTAGTGTTATGCTTTTGAATAAATGAGGCAAGAAATTCGTCGAATTGATGAGGTGTCATGCGAAAGTAATTAAAAGAAATTTCGTTTTGTTCAAGCGCATTTCTTAAATTAAATTCTATGCATCTCCTTGCTACTGTCATCTCTCACATATTAATGTAAACAACTGCATTCTGTTCTCTTAGACAAAGTAAAATAAGTTTTAATCGAGCAGAAATTAAATCCATTTTAATTTAAAAATGCAATCGTAAAAAGTCAAAATACCACGCAAAATTTTCATGTTTTTCCCCAAGTTTCCGATACGAAGAGCCATCCAGTGCGAGCATATGACAACGAAAGTTGCCGCGTTGGTGTGAACTGACGTACGCGGAAAGCGTTTTTTTCCGCGTTGCCGCTTTGCGCCCCAACGGACTCTCTCCCCTTCCACCAAACCACATGAGAGGACTTTCGGCTCACTGCATATTTCGAATGCAGTCATGCCGCACGGACACTGTACATTTAGAAACATCCATGCCTTCTCCGGTGTTCGAACCCGAGGCCTTCGGCACGGCAGTCAGCGACGCTAACCGCTATACCGGTTGGGCAGCATTATTTAAATTAAAGACTGAATTACAAATAATACAATAATACTTTTTAAATTCAGATCTTTAATTTTAAATTGTACTAATAGTTTAATAGTAAAAGGGAATAAAATGGTCTTTAGAAGATTAATTTTTTTGGGGGGGAGGGACGGGGAGTTATTGTAAAGAACTTAAGTTTTAATTTAAAATGATAAAATTACAGAGGCTTTTCTTAAAAATAATTTATTAAACAATTTTTTCATTTATACCACTTAAAAAATGTTGCATTTTTATAATCTTCCCTCTACTAATCTTACTAATTTTTTTTTTATTTAGTAAAAAGATTCTAATTCTTGGTGAAATGTGTTATCATTTCTCAGATTGACCTCGAGGATATTAAAGAGGCTTACATTCAAATGTACCAGAAAGATCTAGCTGAGGATGTTGCTGAAGATACCAGTGGAGATTACAGAAAAGCGCTTCTCAGAATACTACAGCCATAAAAAGCAAAGATTCTGGTTTAGGCTCATATTAGCAGGTATCGCATTTGCATCTTCATTTAATATCATGTTACTCTAAAAGTAAAGTTGGAAATGAAAATGAAATCCTGAGTATCTGAGTAGGAGCTTTATTACGCTAAGAAATCTATAACAGTGAACAAATTTCGAAATTTTCGAATGGCAAAATTCACATTTTTCCTCCGCAAATTGGTCAGCGCACTGAAAAACCATAAATGGCTTTGGAACGTAATATGTATGATGAAAACTGCCAAGGTAAAACATTCGCAAAGAAGAACATTGTAAAGGGCCATTGGCAACACAAGAGAGGAGAGGGAAAAAACTTACAAGTTTTCAACGTGCTCACCTTCGCAAACGATAACCCTTTGCATGCACGAGATTGTTGACAACAATGACGAACATAGCAGGTGAAATCTGTATAACTTTACGTTTTATGGCATCATCAAATTCTGAGAAATCTCGGGGATATGATGTGCACACCTTAGATTTCAGTTAACTCGGGAACCAGAAATTTATCCGAGTGAGATCGGGAGATCTTGGTGGCCACGTAATGTTACGGGAGAGGATTCTGCCTCCAAAGTACTATGTCAGCAGTTGTGGAACAGATGTGGCGACGCGTGAAGGAGCACTATCTTGCATTCATACAATGTCGTGAATAAATTTCACTGCTGCAATTCGGGAATCACGTAATACTGCAACAATGTTGTATACCGAGCTCTTGTGATGGAGTACATTTTCGTACCTGTGAAAAATATCGACTGATAACGAATGTGCTTGAGATTCCACACCGCATATTTTAGTTTCGTGTAAAGGTGCTGACGCTGCATCATTAAGATTTTCGCCAGTGAACAACGCTTCTACTATCTGTCGCTGTGAATTAGCAAAATGTGTCAATGCACCTCCGTTCTGTGTTGTCATACATACAATGCTCTTCTTTGCAAATGTTTTACGCCTGCAATTTTCGTTATCCGTGTATCGTTTCAACGCCATTTATGCTTTTCCATTGCGTTGATCAGTTTGTACAGGAAAAAAGTAGGTGTTGCTATTCGAAAATTTCAAAATTTTTTGCACTGTAACCGTAACCGCTCTGTTGTTTTAAATCAGTGCATACTTTCAAATAACAATATCTGAAACTTCATTTCGATTGATTGAATGGATAGGCCACTAGGGTCTCATATATCGGAGAAGATTTTTTTTATGATCACTCTGTACATGTGCAGCAGCATCTCGCTTTTGCACAGCTTATGCTTCACGCATGCGCAGTGAGCATTTTTTTCAGCATGGCAACTTTAGTCGTTTGGCGACGAGTACAGATTTCAGCCACGCATACTCAACTGCTGAAAAATACATTCGCTATGTTGACGACGAGAAATTTAATAGAAAATGTCTTTCCATATGCAAAAAATAAAGTTTTAAACATAATTCGTAGCTCACGAGATAAATATTTTGTATTGTTTGGATTAAGAATTACTAATGTATTATTAACTAAGACTCCCAATATGTGAGAACTGATTTCCTCGGAACTTAATAAGCATTTGCGGAAATAGAGGTTATTCTCTTTGCATTTGTGTTTATGTTTTTTAATTGCTTTAAATGATTGCTGTAGATTCCTGTAATGAGCAATAACCAATTAACTTTTATTCCACATTTATTGCCTAATGTAGTTTTGTTTGATATTTCATCCCATATTTACTATTATTATAAAAGTTCTTCTTTTTAAATTTATTTCATTGTTTGGATATTATTCATTTGTTTCATTTTCTGAATATTCTGTTTCAGTTAGAGTGTGCAGCACTGTAATTTACACTAGCCGCTTCACGGCGCAGAGCAAGTTAAACAGTGTTAGAACAGTAAAAAACAGTTAAAGTTGGGAAGATGAAATGAGGTACTTCTAAATACAATTACGTACATGATCAAGGATAAATTTTAGATCCATAGCACATGGGTGAAACCTTTAGTGGCTTGAATCAGTATGCTGAGTAAAGCTCGTGTTTTGAGTCACAACTTTAGAGGTTTTCAATCTTTAAAAATTAATTGTAGAGACACATATTCTGTAAAAATATAATTATTGATGAATGATGCGGAGCAGAAGCTAGATGATGCAGAAATGACCTTTTTCTGAGCGGGGGATTGAAAAATGTAAGTGTTGTCAGTTAGGGTCGAACCGTTGATCTGAAAATCTGCAGTACTAAGCGCTGTTCATTGCGCTAACATAGAACAAACTGAGATAAAATTAAAGACATCTAAAATGAAGAAATGTTCCTACACTTACAAACAAACAGTGTAGAAGAGGTAGTGACGTAAATAAATCATTATGTGTCTAGATTTAACATATCGAAGAGATATGCTACATAGAGCGGGAAAACTAATCATCTGTAATAATTCATAGTTTAAAATTTCAGCAAAATTTGCTGCATTGTTTCGGCATTAAAGCAAGAATTTCTGTTTGGCTTATTGAGGTAATCAGCCTTTAAGTCTTTATGCAACTTTTCTGAGAAACTAAGTCTCCGGTAATAAGGCGAGGAAATAGAAATTTATTTATAAAATTTTAGCTTGTTAATTTGTTTTACTTTAGTATTAGCCCATTACAAGGAATGATCCTCTATAATAGTTACGCTAAACATAGCAAAAAGCGAAATTATGATAATTCAAAGTTAACTTCCGCAGCGTGACAAAATTTAGTGAAACAACATGTCTTTAGTATCTCATGATACGTCGCCAATGGTGTATAAGCAGACGTTAGCTATTACGCCACAGAAGCATAAAGTTTACTAAGGCAAGACGCTACTGTATTCTCACTAAAGAAAATTTTATTACAAATCTCTGAATACAACACCCAAGGCTTTAGTATACATTCTATAAAGCTCAGTATAGATTCGTTTAGTTGCACAAAGCGTTCAAACTTTACTAAATTATGTTTTGTTCAGCGACTGTCGTTGATTTCTTCTAACTCTTTTGACTTCTGTACATAGCACTTTTCTAATATAATTGGGAGATTCAATCGATGTCGATGATTACTTACGATTTCTGCGCTGGTGAACAATTCCATGTTTTAAATTTTTGCACCTAAGCATAAATACTGTTTGTCCTTACTGAAGCATTTTTTTTTTTTGCGTAAAACGTTTTCAGGTATTGTTTTTTCACTGCCTTTTAGTAGGTCACTTCCTTTTTTGTGCTTTATATGCGTTTTTATAATACACAGTCCAGTCACATTAATGTGACCACCACGTACTTTCCATGTCAGAGTTAAATAACCAATCACAGAAGGCAGGTGGCAGCACAGTGCAGTTGAGCGTATATAAAGGGTGTGTGAGGGCTTCGGAAAACATTTCAATCGTTGGCGTAATGCAGAAACGAAGCGATTTATCCGACTTCCAAAAGGGCATGATCATTGGCTTTCGGGCCAAGGGTGGAAGCATTTCCGAAACGGCTGAGTTTGTGAACTGTTCGCGTGCCGCCGTGGTAAAAGTGTACCGTGCATGGCAAAATGGGACTGTCCAAAATCAGCGACGTGGCAAATGTGGTGCACCACGGGCCATAGATGACAGAGGCGAACGACGGTTGCGGAGATGCGTTCGGGCAGATAGACGGGCTACCGTTGAGCAACTGACCACCAAAATGAACCAAGGGGCTACCAAAAGTGTCTCCCAAAGTACTATTCAGCGAACATTGCTGCGTCTGGGCCTCCGAAGCAGACGCCTGGTTCGTGCACCTATGCTGACTGCTGTTCATCGACGGCGAAGGCTAGAATTTGCACGCCAGTACAGCAGCTGGACGTCCACTGAGTGGCGACAGGTTGCGTTTTCGGATGAATCGCGTTTTATGCTCCATCGGACAGATGGACGTTGGCGTATAAGGCGTGAAACCTCTGAAAGGAACCACCCTGCAACCATTGCCGGAACGGTCCAAGCTGGAGGCGGGAGCATTATGGTCTGGGGAATGTTTTCCTGGCATTCTCTAGGTTCACTGATCATTGTGGAAGGCACAATGGATCAATACAAGTACGCATCTGTCCTTGCGGACCATGTTCACCCCTACATGCGCATTGTTTTTCCTCAGGATGATGGCATCTTCCAGCAGGACAATGCGAGGTGCCATACAGCTGCCAGTGTACGTGCGTGGTTCGAAGAGCACCAGGATGAGTTTACCGTCCTCCCCTGGCCAGCAAACTCACCTGACTTAAACCCAATCGAGCATCGGTGGGACCATCTCGATCGAGTTGTTCGCGCCATGGATCCTCAACCGCGTAATCTAGCGCAGCTGGCCACGGCATTAGAGTCGGCATGGCTCAACATCCCAGAGAACACCTTCAGGGACCTATGTGACTCTCTTCCTGCACGTCTCGCAGCAGTCCGCTCTGCGAAAGGTGGTTATTCTGGCTTTTGACAGATGGTCACATAATGTGACTGGACTGTGTAATACTTTTTCGGATGTTCTTTATTTAGCAATTGCGTTCTTTCTATATTAGAGGAGCGAACGAGAATTCCTATAAAGAAAGCTAACTAAATGCTGATGTTAGTCTGCGTACTAGAATCTCTATTATCCTACTAATTAAAACCGATGGTGGTGAGGGTAATAAAAAATTCAAGTAATCATGGTTTTCAAAAATTACCTTATGAGCTCTCACTGCGACATCAGTTACTTTACTTTTTATTAAAGAATAATTATAGACTGCGTTAAGAGTCCAGTCCCACTTTTATAGTGAAAGTTAGGACATGAAACTCAAGCAAAAATATTTCTGTTGTTACGAAACTTAAGCTTATGCAAATGTTTTCCTTGAGTTTTGACATTTAGAAGCTGCGAATCACAAAATGTTTATACAATTAATAAACGCTTTGTATTCGCCTTGTTTTTCCCACTAGTTCATAGTAAGTTGAAAATGAATTCGCGCTTCAGAAGGGATGTCCATCTTCAGATATTTTCTCTTCTGTATTTTCATTTTTCATATTACTGCGCACATTTCTGTGAATGTTTTTCGCGATATTTTCACTGCCAGTTTTTAATAATTCTTCAACATCTTTTTAATCGTATACTTCAGGGTCTGAAAGCTTTGTCATTCGTTTCACAGTGTCATTGGCTTTCCTAATCTTGGAACACGTGGCGATGAGTTGGCTTCATATCATCCCAAGCTTTGACGAGCAAGAAAGCACAAACTTAAAATTTAATTCTGCAAGGTTATCATCATTAAACACCAAATTATAAGAAGTGCCTTAAAATCCTCGAGAAGTTCTTGGCTTTCGGACAGTTGACAACAATAATTTCGCAAAAACACTGTTTCTTTATGGTACTCTTCCGTTATCGGGATCAGATTCAGAAACGTATGGATGTATGTGTTCATGTATGCATGTACAAATGTATGTACGTACAATGTAAGTGTGTGTATACTCACATATATATACTTACATACATCAGTGTGTGCGTATATACTGCATACATTTCGAATCCGGTTCTGATAACAGAATACCTTTTCTTTAAAAGCTGCGCTTTCACGTGGAAACACCACCAAAAATTTAGCTCTAGCTTTAGACTGCCTAAACAGCGCTTGAAACTAATATAAATTAATTTTAATTTCTCATTTTGCTCAATTCGGATAAGCGAAGTTCCTATTTTAAATGGAATGAATTCAAAGCTTTGTAATGAATTTAAACATGTACATTAAAAAAAATTAGACTTTCCAGGGAATATTTACTTTTCATTTGGGCAACCGCAATAAAATTCATGAATACAGTTTAAGATTTTCAGAATGAAGTTATCTCTACTTGATAGCACGTATATTTGTAAAACATATGTACACGCTGGACAGAAAAAAAAGGGGAGGGACAGTTAATATATCTCACGTTTTACTGGACCGATTGTCGAAATTTAACTTGCGTTTTCCATGTCTCGAAAGCGGGACTTAAGCTATATGTTATCTTTATATACAGCGTTGTTTTAACATAGGTATTTTGACACAAAATCGGACTTTTTCTGAAATAACATACCAATGTTTTTCCATATTTCCATTCTACGACTAAAATTATGCTATAGGGCCACGTTTTGTAAAAATCGCACGAATAGTTTAAGAAATTAACTCTCAAAATTTTAGCTCTGTCTTGTTAATTGAATTTGGTATATATTTATCATTATCTCCTTTTTTTATTAAACTTATTTGATTCTTCCTTTCACATTTCGAAATTTAGTTTCATTTCAATTAAAATTCACCCATTTTTTGTGATTCATTTTTTAAATTTGTATTTTAAAATAATTTTTATAAATTTTTTGAAAAAAGTTTTGAATTATAACCTATAAAATGTTTACCATCCTTTTTAAATAGAAGTATTTCTAAGCATGCCTGCAAAAAAATTAGAGATTTTTATTCAAAATTTCCTAAGATATAAGTAAATTTACATATTGGCGCCTTCTGAAATTTGAGATATTTGTTACAAGCGATAATATCGCCAATTGTGGTTTAAGCATTTCGTTAAAATTATTTGAAAGTATGAATGATGATCCTTTTCCCGCTGTTATACAATGAAAAGAAGGAAAGGAAAATAGGTTGCTATAAATTAAGAAGTTCGCCAGTATTCTTGGTTCAAGCTGAAAAAATGCGCCAAGATAAGTTTTCAAATTTCTCCCTGAATGTCTCACCAAAATTACAGCATTTAATATCTAGGCATAATTTGAGTCGTAGAATCGAAATATGGAAAAAAATTGGCATGTCATCTCAGAAAAAGTCTGATTTTGTGTCAAAATATTTATATTGGAATAATGTTATAATATATATCCCAAGTCGCGCTTTTGAGACATGGAAAACGTAAGTTAAATTTCGGCAATCGGTCCAGTACAACGGGTGGTGCGGAACTGTCTTTTTTTTGGGGGTGGGCAAGGTGTACATAGATTCCTGAAGGTTTAAAACCTGAAACTCTTCCTTCACGTCACAGTTCCTCTTAGAACGTTACTTACGTAAAATGGGAAGATATCAACACATTTTTGGATTGTGGACTTCACGTTAATCTAAATTCGAAAAACTAAAAGCGTACATTCCAAAAGTGCTGTTGGTGACTGTAGCGTCTGAAAGCGAAACTATGAATTTTGATTTTTAAATTTAGTGCATATCGGTAAGTCGTGATATTATACAAGTCAGCTTTAAAGCGCCTCTAATATGCCTAGTGAAAAATACGACTTAGGCTGCAGTGAAAAAAAAAAAAAAGAAAGAAAGAACACTTACCTTAGATCAAGCGTCGGCAAACTTTTTTAGCTTCTGAGCTAAATCAACCAAAATGAGTGCATTATGAAGACGTTTCAGGTCAGCGGTATTTTTATTTAAAAACAGTATTTTTTGATGAATAATAAAACAAATGTTGTTTAGAAAATAGTTATAATCGGCTTTAAACTTTATATTATAATTATCATAAAAATAAAAGTAACTGAACGAACTTTATTTTTCTCTTCAATATCAGTGGCTCCGCTGATGCTGAACTTGTGACGTCAGTTTAGTCAAGTCTGGCTTATAGTTAGTCGTCTTAAAACGAATCCAATTACTTGAATTTCCAAGCTACTGCTGTTCTTACTTAAAATAAATTTCATGTGTGAAAATGTTAGCTCGCATTTGTAGTTGAGCCGAACGCGGACGAAGTGGCAAAACCAATTTTTTAGAATTATGGATTACGGATTGGCATTTCCAATCTTATCGATTTCTCCTTAAAGTGATATTACAGTTTTTATTTTTTCAAAAAAATTCATTTTTTCAAAAATAAAAATGCATTTTCATTACTGGAACTTTGTAATCAAACAAAAATGTCATTTATGTCACTGATGTTATTTATTTTCAGTTTAATTTTTTATTGATTTTCAAGTTTTCATTTTGCATTTTTGTTTTATAATTTATTTTTATATATTATACTTTATTTTAGAAACTCAAATGTGTAGCTTGAAATTATGAAATACTCGGTCACCTGCGGATCATAGGTTGTCGAGGTCTGCCTTATATCTTTGACAGAATTCTCACTATGGTCACTCTGAAATATTTGAGATACAACTGAATGGTGCAAGTAAATTTACCAAATCTTAACAATATTCAAATTCGAGCATAAATGCAAACCATTCGAGAAAACCCTTTAGTATAAATGCGCTTTAATAGACAAGTTTTCTAAAGATTAAATACTTCAAGCCATTAATTTTTTAGAACGAATGAAAAATATGTTTTTATAGCCTTATCAATCTGATCTTCGTAATGAAAATGACGGCCTTCGTAATGAAATAAATTTTATTTCACATTACAAACAGCCAAGACAATAAGATGAGGAAAATATGATGGGTGCTATATCACTTTAATGGGATAAGTGTTGTTTAAAAAATTACAGTGTTACCATAGTGCTTGTAGTACTTCTATTATTAACGAAATTCGATTTCTTAAAATCTCTAAATAGATAAAAAACATGTGAATATTAAAAACCTTAATTCTACATTTAAACGTGAGAATTGCAGCAAGAATAACAGAAGATTTATTAAAAATAGTCAAGAAATTTCTTATTGCATTTATTTACTTGAATAACTTCTGTTAATGACCTATGATTTATACAGAATTGCCCTCTGTTTATTTTATTTTGCTTTACTTTTTATAGCATTTATTTTTTTAGTTAAAAAATAGTGTGTCAATTTATAAAATTTTTTCAACCACTAATCATTGTGTTTTATTTTTTCCAGCTTCATTTCACCTTCATTAAAATCATTGACGCATGCGCAGCAGAGTTTTTTTATGGAATTGTGCACATATTTCATTTGTGAAATAAATAAGTATTTTAGCATAATACAAGTTTGTTGTGTTTATTTTGCGTAAGTATTACTTGTGGTATTAACACAGCTTATTTACCGATACTGAAAGAAATCATCTGGAAACTTTCAGGTTCTAAGTAAGTTAGTGATAAACGAAAATTCCACTGGATTAAGTAATGCATAAAAATACCAAAGGATTAAAAACAATTCGCAATTATTTTGAAAATACTTGTATATGTATGCATAAAACTCAGTCGAGACTCTTTTAGTTTCTGAAAACAGCACGAAATATTTTAAATACGTTAAACTGAAACTATTTAACTTATTTTTCTTCTTACACCAAATAGTTTTCCCATAACAAAATGCATTCTACTGAAAATATATGTATGTGGATATGTATATATATATGTTTGTTTGTATCCATAAAAAATAAGTTACGGTTGCGAAACTCAACATATGTACTGTTTAGAAGATACGTAAATCATTAAAATTTTGAACTTGGAAGGGCCTTTTATTAGCAACTATATATCTTTGTATATCTTAATTATATATCTTTACAGCAATGATATATCTTTGGAAATGAAAAAGCAATTATATATCTTTATACAATTTTATATAGCAATTATATATCTTTATATTTCTTTATTAACAAATGTGGCAACAAGAAGATTGCGATTCAGTAAAGTATAAATCCTCCGCTGTTGACTATACAAGACGATTTTCGGTGTGGCACAAAGTCAATTAAACTGCTTATGTCCATTTGTAGAAGATTCTAACTTACATTTTGCTTTTTTGAAGTATTTGTTTCTTATGGTATTTTTATTTTTCATATAATTCAGTTGTATTCTAAAAAAGGCTGCAATTGCCTGGCCAGCATATCGTGAACGTGTTCTATTGGTGATATACAGGAGCCTGGAGGGCAGAATATTAAATCCTTGAAGATATTGCTGAGAAAATCATGCAGTACATGTGGCTGAGTATCATCTTTTTACGGCTTGACAGCACAAGCAATGCAATCGGTTGTAGAAGTCATCGGCGTACATGCGATCTGTCTAACTACCTTGCATCGCAACTGAAAGATATACGATTCATTTCCCTGAGTCATTCCATTCATTTCTAAGATTCATTTCCCATGCTGTCACATATAGTGTAACTTCCTAGCGCTGTCACACCAGCAATCATCATAAATGAAGAAGAAACGGGATTCATTGTTAAAGACAACATACTTCAAGTGAAATACTAGTACAGATTGACTGAGCTAGTCACCTAGCCAGAGAGCTCTGCATGCGCTCAGTAATACATAATTTGCATACGTTCATTCGTAATTTTTTTTATGGACAACCAGACCTAATCTTGGCTGTGCCATTCATATCCGAACGACTTTCCTTGATTTTCCTTGACACTGTATGCCTTCGGAGAAGTGGTAACAACATCGTTGCTGAAGAATAATTGTTCTATCGCTTGTGTGATCTCAAACATATTTGAGGCATCTAGAGCTTTTGTATTGGTTTCTGGTCCATTGTTGCCACAATCGAACAATTATTAAGGTACAAGAGGGAGAGTGATACTTTTGTTGAACAAACCTTTTCCCCTAGGCCAAATATTTGTCTTCTATCACTATAAATTTTGTTCATAACGCTTTAAAATGCGCCTCAGAAGCATTTTTGTACACAATTTGCAGTGTCAAAGCAGAAAATCGAGCTCTAATTGCTCATGGATGAGATACCGGGCATTTAAAATTAACATTGCACTCTTCTCATGCGCGCTGGATGAATCCTATAATATCGTTGTGGCGAATATTCTTATTATTTGGATACCTTTTCAAACAGCATCTCTAAGTCGATTTTGGCGGCTGTATCTTAGTTCTTTACAGGAATGTGTATTTTCTCCAGCTAAGCAGATTTTTTATCACAGAATCATCAATCATTGTTTTATCAAACAAACAAACAAATAATATGTCTAGGCATTTTTCTAAAATTTGTTGAATTGCTATTAACTTTTATGGCAACATATTATGAATTATTTTGTATTGATGCAATTAGCGGTTTTGCTACATGTGGCTCAATTTTGCTCCACCCAACTTATATTACTAATTCTAACTGTTTTTTTGAAGAAATACGTTGATTTTAAATTCTCTCTCTCTCTCTCTATACATATATATATATTGCTCAAGTTCGTTTGATAGAATTTAAAACTGGACACATAGGGGAAGTTTTAATATTTCGAAATAATTGAAACATAAAGATACTCAAGCGTAGTATGCCTAGAGTTACTGGGTGTATAGAATATGAAATTATTTGATGACTTCTACATTCAAAACTATTTCTGTGCCGATAATTTCAGATTTCATTAAAAAGTATTAGTATATTTATGTTGATCCATTACATTATGATAAGCTTAAAATTCTGATCTGAAGAGACGAACATGTATTTATATATTATAATTCTCCTCACATCAGAATTCAGTTTTAAAATTTAAAAAAAATATTCATGTTAACAAAAGGTGTTAAATCATATTTTATCAGTATAAATACTTCCTTATTCTAGTATTCAGAATTTTTATTTCTTATATTTTTTAAAGAAAGAATGTTGTTGAAGTTTTTTGTTTTTCCAAAGGGCATCGATGGATTTATTTATTTGCTATCTAGCCATTATATATATAAGATTGACATAGTTGTCATTTTTTTTCCCTTTATACCTGGCTCAGGTGGCATTACTACTTTAAAGACTCGATTGAAAAATTCTTCGCTTAAGTGATAAACTTATGCTACTATTTCATCTTTTTTGTCAATGTTGCGTGTTCCACATAGTTCTGAGAGTTTCTCAAGTTTGCTTTCATTTTGAATATTTCTCATGCTCTGAAAATGTTATGTTCTATCATACATTACATGATAAATTATGTGATAAAGTCTAATAAAATATATTAGAAAATGATTGTTAAATTTTTTTCTAAAAATTTTTTTAAAATGTTGTAGTTAAATCTTTTCTAATATCCCTCGAAAAATGGTTGGACATGTTGGTTACTGACGATGTTGACCTTTGATTACATGTTGGCCTTTGATGCCAATATTTAGCTGCAGTGGCCTCACAACAGTGTATTCTTCTCTTGGAAGGTAGCGGTATATGAAAACGTAACTAGTAACTAACCAGCATTTTCTGTAAACAAATTATGTTTCTGTTACTCTTATGAAGAGTACTTTTTCTTACCTCAAAATACAACTCAGTCGAGTCTGTTTTAACAAAAGTAATTGATCATAGTGTTTCCATAATAGAATACTTTGCTCGAAAGCAATCTTTTCTAAGAATGTTATCATTACATTTTTTCAATTAAAATTCACATTTTCTGCTTGCAAATTAAGAATTAATTTGAGAATTTTTAATCACATTTGCTCAGCAGCCAGGATAATAAACATTATCAATAGTTATCAACTTAAAATAACTCAAACGTTTAGGAAACTGAATTGAAGAATCCAAACAAACGATTTTTTTCCTATGTTGCTTATTGTATTTGAAGCAAAATAATGCCGAAAATTTACCTATTGAACTATGTTACAAAACCTTTTGTTTACAATCTCAATATTATTTGAAGATTTTTGTGATATGATTTTCTGTTTCTAGAAAGTTATTAATTTTTAAGCTCATATTTTATATTTGGAATAAAAATTTAGAGGAAATTGAAGACTAAGTTCCCTCATAGTTGGATTACTTAAGATTTATTAAGTTTTATGTTTACTTATACCTTTAATATAAAATTTTTGACATTATTTTCAGAAACTAAAGGATCTCTTTTCCGAGACACTGCATACAATGCAAAAGAATCAAATTTGCAACAAACTCCCTAACGCCTGTTTCTTATACAACATTAAAAAAAAACTATAAAATAAATGTAACTATGACCATGATAATAATTTTTATCATTCTCTTAAAAAAAAAAAAAAAAAAAAAAAAAAAAAAAAAAAAAAAAAGAAGAAAAAAAAAAGAAGAAACGTAAAATGGTGGAACAATGGTAGAAAAAAATTTATTAACAACTTTGAAAACCCAAGTTAAATATTTCATATAAATGTCGGTAGATGGCAGCACTAGATCCATACAGAGCAAGAGTGAAGTTTTCATTCGCTAAGTCATTTTGAGCAATTTTACAATTTTTCATCTGATGCTAACATCAGTTTTGTTTTAAGTGCTATGCCATTCGCTGATAAATGAACTTCCCTTATAACAGACTCAAACTCTTTGAGAAATTCAACACCTTTCAAAAGTAATATTTTGGGCATTCTTTCAATTTTCTCAAAAGATTCGAACCCCGGTTTAACAAATTCGGATTTAGTGACTTTTCCATTATGGATTTATTTCTATTTCATGAGCGACGTTTAAGGGGATAATATCAGTTTAATGACCCCCATAAATTCTATAATTTTTCTATTTTTGAACTTCTTAAAGAATTTTTCATAAAAGTGAACCAGTTTAGTTTACATCTTCAAACTACATACGAGCCCTCTTTACATTCAAGTTCTTTGGCAGTGATTATGTGAAAAGTAAGGGTATAAACTTGGAACATAACAAATACAATCCAAATGAGGGCAAAATACGCTTAATACTATGGCCCAAAAGTCCTTTTCAGTGAACTATGCGAGCAGGTCGGCACAAAGTGCGATGGTGCTTGAGTGACGATCTTTTACGGCTTCCCTATTCTTTGCCAGGACGCAAAGGGGGAGGGGCGCGAACACTTCTTCCCAGTATAAATAATAATAATATAAATAAATAAATAAATAAATAAATAATGTTTTATGCACTTAATTTCATATTTTTTATTTTCATATATTTTCATAAACCCGAGACCGTTAACACGGAGTCATACCCTACATGCAGATCAACCAATGAAATATAAAATGTACTCGTAAATTTCAAGGAACATGAAGCCATGATGTTGCTTTGTAAGTTTTGCACTTCAATATACACTGAAGTGACAAAAGTCATGGGATACCTCCTAATATTTTGTCGGTCCTCCTTTTGCCCGGCGAAGTGCAGCAACTCGACGTGTCATGGACTCAACAAGTCGTTGGAAGTCCCCTGCAGGAATATTGAGCAATGCTGCCTCTATAGACATCCATAATTGTGAAAGTATTGACGGTGCTGGGTTTTGGGCACGAACTGACCTCTCGATGATGTTCCATAAATGTTTGATGGGATTCATGTCGGGCGATCTAGGTGGCCAGATCATTCGCTGGAATTGTAAAGAATGTTCTTCTAACCAATCGTGAACAATTGTGGCCCGTTGACATGGCGCATTGTCATCCATAAAAATCCCATCGCTGTTTGAGTGCGTGAAGTCCATGAATGGCTGTAAGTGATCTCCAAGTAGCTGAAGGTATCCATTTCCAATCAATGATCGGTTCAATTGCACCAGAGGACCGAGTCCATGCCATGTAAAAACAGCCCAGACCATTATGGAATCACCACCAGCTTGAACAGTGCCTTGTTGACAACTAGGGTCCTTGGCTTCGTGGGGTCTGCGCCACATTCGAACCCCACCATCAGTTCTTACCAACTGAAATCGTAACTCATCTGACCAAGCCACGGTTTTCTATTCGTTTAGAGACCAACCGATATGCTCACGAGCCCACGAGAGTCGCTACAGGCGATGTCGTGCTGTCAGTAAAGGCACTCGAGTCGGTCTTATGCTGGCATAGCCCAAGGAAGACAAATTTCGCCGCACTGTCCTATCGGACACGTCTCTCGTACTCCCACATTGATTTCTGCGGTTATTTGACGCAGTGTTGCTTGTTTGTGAACATTGACAACTCTACGCAGACGTCGCTGGTCTCGGTCGTTAAGTGCAGGTGGTCGGCCGCTGCGCTGTCCATGGTGGGATGTTATGCCTGAAATTAGATACTCTCGGCACACTCTTGACACTGTGGATCTCGGAATGTTGAATTCCCTAACGATATCCGAAATGGAATGACCCATGCGTCTAGCTCCACCTACCATTCCACGTTCAAAGTCTGTTAATTTTGGTCTTGCGGCCATAATCACGCCAAAGCCTCTTCACGTGAATAACTTGAACACAAATGAAAGCTCTGCCAAAGCACTTCGCATTTATACATTTTCTAGGCGATACTACTGCCATCTGTATATTTGCATATTGCTATCCCATGACTTTTGTCACTTCAGTATACAACAAGTACGAGTGTAATTTCTCTTTCTTATCTAAACGTAATCAAAACTTTTTACGGAAATATCAAATAAAAGATGAGGTATGTTACTCCTTTTATAAAATTAAAAAAGAAATTTGAAAGTAAAATCTTTAAAATGTACTCACAGTTTATTTTCAGAAAAGAATTCTACTGTGTAAAATAAAGGCTTCACTAGAATTTGTTATAAAATATCTCCCATTTATTTTGTTGAGATCTTCGGACTGAGTAAAATACATAATATTTGCACTTTATTTCATACTTGTAACCTATTTTCGTGCCTATCGATTTAATGAATTATGATTTAAGAATTTGAACCACCGTTTCCAGCACCTGTTTAGATCCAGAATTTTCCTGTATATAAGTATTATTTTTTTCTTCTGAAAAATTACGTTATCTTAGGCATAATTCTTGTAAACCTTTACATAAGTTAACACTGCAAAAGGAAATTAATGGGACCTCAACTAATTCTAACTGTCACCTGCACGGTAGTCAAAGCCTAAATTCGCGACAAGCGCAGCTTGCGTCTTTGTCACGATTACGTCTCAGTCACGCTAAAATTCACGCACGTCATCTGATGTCACTGTCGGGCAATTAACTCTTTGCACTCGAGGCCTTTTTAGCTTGGGCGAACTACCAACTTGAGACGATTTTCCCCATATCTGATGAGTTCCTTGCAGTTAACTTAAAATGATTCCACCGGAAATCTAATGATTCTTTTATATCTGAAGATACTTGAGGTGCTGCGGCCCTTTCCCTGGATATGAAGTATATTCATTGCTTCATTTTTCATGCACGTTATTCATTTTGCATTTTCTGTCTCTTCTTCGGAATCACTCGTTTTCACACTCATTATCCTGATTTCTCGCCTTCTTTACTTCATCACCATCTCCACAACGGTTTTCCTCCTCTCTATCATCAAGTAGTCTAAGCATAGATGTAATTCCGTTCTTCATCAACGAAAAATCGAACTCATCTTCACTTCATGTTCATGTTTGATCTGTTTGTATAGAACAGAGATCGAGTACCAAAAATATACGTTAAATCCATCGAATTCAGTTTTTCAAGCTGAGATTAGAGCAATTTTGTATGGATTAAAATGGATTCAAGAAAATCTGATTTACAGACGTAAAATAGGTACTTATTCCGATGCCTTGTCTGCTTTATACGCAATTTCTAATACGCACGCTGATAATTTTTTAATAAACGAAATTAAAAATGATTTCAAACTTCTGGCTGAAATACATAATACAAATTTACACTGCACCAAGGACCATGTTGGATATATTGGTAATGAGAGGGCGGACACGCTGGCAAAGGATGCTGATCAAGGTCTGGGAAAGAAAGATATCGAAGTGTTGTATTCGAAAATTTAAGTTATTAAATATTATGAAAAAGGAAATATTTGTGGAATGGAAAGAAAACTGGGAATCGTCTGGAAAAAATAATGGTTATATCAGATTTTTGAAAATTGATAAAAGGAAAAAGCTATTTAATAATATAGATATGAACCAAATTATTACTGGTCACGGACGATCCCCAGCATATTTTAAGAGATTTGGTCTTCAAGAAAATGAAAACTGTCAATTTTGTAAAGTAAAAGGTAATAATTGCTACTTCCTTGAATCTTGTTTTACTAGAGACATAGTTTAGAGATACCAGTTTGATATAAATGGGGGTTTTGGAAAATTATGGGAAATTGAAACAAGTAGCTGAAGAAATTATGATGAGAATTAATCAGAATAGAGAAGCGATAGGGATTTTGATTTGATTGGATAATTTGATGGAACAGGCTGGATCGCTGTTCTCCGTCATTGTTTGATGGGTTGGCCCCTGTTATGGCCTGATGACTGAACCTGTTTCGTCCCGGGGGGGGCAATTTTCAGTCGGGTTTCACCCCTTGCAACAACAACAACTCATTTTCACTTGAACTGACTACATCTGGTTATTGGGTTCCATAACTTTGGAAATAATATTCCTATAGCCACCACTCTCCAGTTCAAATAACATCGAAAATGCATATATAACAATAAAGTTGAAAAAAGTATTTAAGATTAAAGATTGACAGTTGTTTCATATGCGTATATTGCTGAACACACTCATGAAATAAAATTGCCCAGAGGAACCTAAGTAAACATCGTTACCGCTCAGATTACCCTGTCAAACCGAGTGGTGATCGAAAGTCACATCTCGAGTTACCGCATCAAATCAACTGGTGATCGAGGTCACCTCTAAATTGCAAAAGGTTAAGATACAGAACTTTAGTTAAATATGACAACCTTGACGTTACACTTGAAGAAGTGTAGCATAAGTTTTCACTCAATTACAATGTAATTAACTTTTAATATGTGCGTTTGAGGAAATTTTTATCATAGTCATCGTTTTTCCTCAACTGAACATGCCATTCTTTTTACTAGTTCATTAAATCGGTAAGCAAAGAACTACTTGAGATTCAAAATCTTCCGCAATCTTTCATCTCTTTCCCACAAACCCACTCACTTCAGTTGTCGCCTTTGTGGATAAAGTATTCAGTTCACGATTTGTCAGCACTCGTTAAATTCAAGGTGCACAGCAAATACATGTAACGTGACAGAACGTTTTAAGATCAGATTTTGCAGCACGGAAGGATACATGTATTTTGTCAGTGAGGCAATAGGATGGGAAAGGTGAATGAAGACATAAAAAGACTGGCATTCCGAACTTGTGAATGTTGCATTATTTATTATTTACTGACAAGGAAGGGGTGACAAGAATATAATCAGATACACTGTGGGCGTAAAAGTAAAAAGCTAATAAAGAGAGATTTTTTTACTTACAATAAAAAAACAACTTTATTACTTCAGTACTCAAAGCTATGAAAAGAACTATTACAAATTTACTTGGAGAAAAAAAAATCTGTTTTAAGCACTTTTTTTCTTATTAACATTTGGCAAGTCTTGTGCTTCGGTTTTTTTTTTATTCATATTATCGTATTAAAGCATACATGTGTTTGTGGAAATTCTCAGTGAACTCCACGATGGCTGAATCATTCATTTTACAAGGGGCCTAAATCGGAATTTTTATTATATTTTACCGAGAACGTGAAAAAATTTCCCTTAAAATATTGATTCTCACTTTTATTGAAATTACTGCTAAACAAAAGAATGTTTATAACTGATTAAAATCTAATATAATATTTTAGGAAATTTACTAGATAAGTAGAAGAACCCCTACCATTAAATTATCATTAAAAGTGCATTACTTTTTAAAAGTTCAGTAACAAATTTTGATTACATAATTATGCTATAAATTTACAGAACTACAGAGCGTTTTTTTAAACTCAAACTGGGGTATTATTCTCCAAATGAGAGTTTGCATCTGTTCACTATAAACGGAACATCACTTTCATTGTTGCCACCAAATATTATCGCCCTGTATTATTTTTAAAGAAATCAAGTAATGAAGAATCTCTATGTATGTGTGTATTTTTCTCACATTTATTTATTTATTTCATGTTTTGTGTAAATATAATGAGCTTTTGATTGAGAAATTCAGTGGTTTAGAAGCGAACAATGGCAACACTGTGCTAAATAAAACATTTTTATCTCCAGCGAGCGATGTTGTTGCCATTTGGAAAAACATAGGATATTTATCTTTTCAGTTACCAAACTGATCTCTATAAAAGCGATATATTGCCGCGTTCGGAAATAAATACTTTTATCTTCCACGCGTCAGCGTGTTGCCATTCAGTAAAGCCTAAGATTCTTCTAAATTTAATATGAAAATTACTGAGTAAAAATCTAAGCGGTTTAAAAGCATTAAACAAAGCTCTTAATAATCTTTTTTCTACTTTCTGATATGATTGATTTAAATAAACACGCATTAAAATCATGAGTTATCACATAAGGAATATTCCATATTTTTATGAAATTACACTAGTTGCACACTTATACTAATTACACTAGTTGCCTTTTCCTTTTTTAGGATAACTATCTAAAGCGACTAGCCGATAGTTTTTAAAGAAATAATATAGCAAATATAAAAGTATGTATGGCACCTTTGAAACTCTATTAGGAATTCTAAAGATGTGCTGTTTTTTAAATATTTTGCGATTTTGCTGTTGAATTGAATTTTAAGAGGCGTAAATGAGAAGAACATGATGTTTGATAGGCAAAGTTAACACATACAAAGGTAATAATAGAAAGGGAAAAAATTTTTTTTCGTTAGCCATGCTTTACTAAGAACACTGAATATTAATATGAAGTGGGAAAAGACTGAAAAATATATAAATCTGTTATGCAAACACTTAACACTGATTCACGAATTCTAAACAGATATTGTGCAGAGTGAAAGAGCAGAACGGTAGACTGCGAACTCAGAGAGAGCGTAAAAAACCTTAACAAATGGCTCCCGTTTTCAGATTTTATTATTATTTTTTTTTTACAAACTCTAGCAAACTTGTGAAATAAAAATTGAAATTTGACAACATTTATAATAAAAACATCCAAAAATGTCATCTTCACAGAATTTTCTATGGAAATAACCATGTGCTTTGATCCAATGAATATATGCTATTATGCATTTTGAGGAGCAAAATTTGAGGAGCAATTAAGTTCGGCTGCAAAGCGAGAAAAATTTCACCCCTAAGACACATACAAATCACTCCTTAGACAGATGTCCTTTACATGCTTTGCTAATTAAATAAATCGATATAATAGAAAAATGTATATCAGAGAAATATTTTTCACATTAGAAATGAAAGAAATGAGAGATATATTAACCTTACAGCTAAAACGGAGTTACCAAAATTTAAACGTGAAAGCTTTCGATTTTCAAATACTAGCTAGCGAAGAATTAATGTCATTAGGTTTAAATGTTTTAATGAGGAGCAGGTTTTTACCTTTTAACCCAAATAACATAAATGATCCGGGTATATCAGAGGTATCTAATTTTAAAAATCCGGCTGTTTTAATATTTCTGCTCACTAAAGCAATATAAAATCTGAAAATAATCAGGAGGATAGCGTTTTAGTTAAATCATATATGAATTAGGAAACTGCGTTAAGAATATTTTTAATGTTGCCAGTTAATATTATTTAGGGTGAAAGAAGTTTCAGAAAATTTAAGCTATAAATATCTGATGTAGCCATCACATGTGTTTTTGCTGTTAGCACGCTTTTTTTGCTGTGTTTTATTTAAACACATCACATTAGAGATTTATTTCTCATTCAATCAAATGAGTTCTCACTTCGCGGGACGGAAAAAAAAAAAAAAAAAAAAAAAAAAAAAAAACATAAAAACTCAAAGCATCTTCATTCAGAATTGTAAAATATAGAAAAACCTAAAACATCAAATACAGTTAAAAATAGTTTTAAAACTTTTTTTACAATCCAAATTAGAGTTTGTACTAAAAAATAAGCGATTCGTTCAGCGGGTCAAATATTTCGGTGCACAAAACTGAAAATTAACTTTTTATCTGACTTGGCAAAAGACACTCAAGATGATGCACCAACTGACTAAATTTACTATCTACTAAGAGTTCAAATGCAAAAAAATTCAAACGCTATGAGATGCCGAGAAAAAATTCTCTTTTGAATCCGTTTTAAATGCACTTCACAATCCGTTTTGGAAAAAACAAGTCCTTCATTCTATTCGTGCGCATAGATGTCAGACAAAAACATCAGTCAAATGGATTCGAGAGTGGTTGAAATGGGCATTTAACTATTTTCGTTGATATATGATACCCGAAATTTTTTGCGATTACAATAATTCCTTTACTTTGTACAAGAAAGAAAAAAAAACAGTTCCTGCAGTTTTACAAATAGAATCTTCTCATGCCTGAACAAAAACTTGTAAAAAAATCGCTATTTTTTCAAATAAAAAGTAATTAAAAAGTGCCTTTTGGCGTTTTCATTTAATTATAATAATTATTACATGTATGGATTTTCTGACTATATAAATTTATGATTAAAAATATTATAAGAAGTTTCGCATGATTTAATGTAACTACCTTTGGTGAATATAAAAGCACACAGATACAGTTATCCTGAGTGTATATAAGGACACGCATTTATCACTTCATCTCTGGTGAAAAAATACCTAGGTGCATTTTTCCTTCTGGACGAAGAATGAAAATATTTGTAAATAAATAATTAAGAAATAAAAAAAGGAAAATCCGAAAGTTTTCAGATTTTAAATTACGTCCAAAGGGTAGTTTTTTAACTTTTTGTGTTTATTAAATATTATGTTCTTCGCACTTAAACCATAAAATTCAGTTCAACAGCAATATCGCAAAATAGTTCTAAATTGAGTATATCTTTAGAATTTCCGATACACAGTCTTAGGCGCTGGAGTCAAAATGTTTTTTCTATGCAACGTTGCCATTGCTCGCTTTGAAATCCTTGCGTTTGTTAATCAAAAATTCGTTAAAGTTTTACAAACTATGAAATCGATAATAAAACAAATTCCAAATTTCAAATTTGGGCTTCCAGATGCCCATATTCGCAGCAGGATTACCTCATTCAAAATTGGATGGCTCTAGGTACCGTTGCTTTATTACAGTGCGAGAAACATATATACATTTATACAGATTCTTCACTATTTAATTTCTTCAAATGTAATACAGGGTGATAATATTTGGTGGCAAAGCGAAAACAATAGTCCTTCAGGGAGAAAACCTCTTTGGACTAAAAAGGCTTTTTTTTTTAAAAAATCATTTTAGTTAGAAAAAAGTAAATAAATTCTTGGCTTTAAATTGTACAGATAAAAGGTAAAATTTCATTTTTACTGATTATGCGCATACATTTGAAATCCATAAAATTACATCAAAGCATTTAATCTGTTTGTGGCTATTGAGCTTTTGATTATATGTAAAATATGAAAACGATTTTTTGTGTCATCTGCTTTAAAATTAAATAAATTTAAAACTTCATTGTAACTAGCTAGTAAATAGTGGATAATGGATATAAGTAAAGCAGTATAACAAGCAGCTTTTTACTTCTGTTCTACACTAATTCATAACTCTCTTTCCTTGTTCTCCTTGAGTTATTGAAGGAAGAAAATTCTTTTATCAGATATTTGAAGTTCATAAATCTATCTGCTGTCTTCATTTTATCTGCAAGGTTATCTTTGTACGAGAGACGTGCAAATCCAATTAGTATTTCCTCACCCCCCCATTGTACTTTGAACCCCCGTGGCTAAAAGAATTATCGGTTACTAGTGTGGAATTTTCACAAAGTTGTAAAATGGTATATAAGTTTTTAGTAATCCATTAGGAAACTGCGTTATTAGTGACTGATTAAAACCTATTTTGAAGCCAATGTCAGCTCAGTTTCTGCATTTTATTTACAAGGACTTTTCAACTCATATTGGGTTTTAATGAAAGTTTTCCGCCACCGCAAATAGTTCGCATTGTCGTGTTTAATCTCATTTTGCGAAACAATTTTTGGCATTTGAAAGTAAGAGACTTGTTTTAGCACACTGTGTTATGAAGTTTGTTAAAAAATATTGTTATCATTAAGTACAAGGTGTCCGAAATGGAACTATCATGCTACCAGATTAGAACCATCGCTCGTTTTGAAATCCTTGAGTTTTTTAATCAAAAACTTGTTAAAGTTTAACAAAATATGAAATCGATAATAAAACAAATTTCAAATTTTAAATTTGGGTTTCCAGATGCCCATATTCTCAGTAGGATTATGTCATTCAAAATTGGATGGCTCTAGGTACCGTTGTTTTATTACAGTGCGACAAATATACATACATTTATGCAGATTGTTCATTATTTAATTTCTTCAAATCAATCCTTCAGTTCTCTTGCAAAAAGTCAGCTACAAAATGCCACCAAATCATGTGTACAGCTTTAGTTACCGATGTTGTATCACACGATACTGTGAAGGTTTGGTACCAAAAGTTCAAAAACAAAGACTAGACATTCAAGATGCAGAGCGCTCTGGCGGACGTACTGATGCTGATGAGGCCCGCCTGAGAGGATTTGTGGAAGAAAATCACTATGCAGTCACTCGAGAGTTCGCTAAGGAGTTAGACGTAGGTGCCATGTCTATTAGTTGTGCTATGCATCGCATAAACTTGACGGACAAGTTCAATCACTGGGTGTCGCATGAACTGACTCAAGCAGATAACGACAGACGTGTTCGGACCTGCACTAATCTGCTCGGATATCAACGCAAGGACAAAATTCTGGACCAGATCTTCACTTATGATGAAAAGTGGATTTACTTCAACAACACAGGCCAAAAAGGGAGGGGGGTCTGCTTGCGGTGAGCCCGTCGGCAGCGTGGCAAAGGGCAATTCGGTTAACAAAAAGATCATGCTTTGTATCTGGTGGAATGGCAGTGGTACTATCCACTGAGAAATCTGGAGATATCTGGAGAAAGGGGAAACCCTCGACAGCAAGGTATACAACGAGATGCTAGTCCGTATTGACGTTGCTATCAAGGAAAAACTTCGAACTGAGCTAATGTTCCATCAAGATAATGCAAGACCACATGTGTCTGCATTCACCGGCTGCACTCTGCACGAGCTCGGATGGGATTCTTTGCCACACTCACCATATAGCCCTGATATCGTTCCTTCAGACTTCTACATTTTGTAACCACTGCAGTTACATCTTGCTGGTGCTATCTTCTATTCTGCACAGGACGTCCGAAATGAGGTTGATCCTTTTTTGGATCTGTTTGGCTATCAAGTGTCTGGACCAAAGGCTTTGAAAAACACTAGCAAAAAGTCGGCAGGAAGTCATAGATTTCTGTGGCACCTTTAGTAATAATTAAGCGCGCTAAAGGTACTGCTTTCATGTTTTTTTTCTAACTTTATTAATTTTAATTTTTTTGGTGGAAAACTTTCGTTACAACTAGATAGTTTTGTTCTTTGCTAGAGCTACTAGAAGTGTTTCCGAAGTGTACAATGAATTCCAGAAATGCAAACTAATTTGCAGAGAACCAGAAGTGTGCTGTATTTAGCTCCAATACAAGGATTTCAAATTAAAAAAAAAATTGTTTATCGAAAGAAAGTCTTAAACCAGCCAGAAATGAGATTAAGAATATAGACTCATTTAACATAACACAGCATTTTTACAACGCGTTTTCAAAATATTCTACCCTGACTAAAATTTTAGCTATTAAACTCTTATAGACTAAGAAGACTGAACAAAACAGAAACAAAACAAACATGCTGAAATATTTGTGAATATTTATTTCAGTTGTTGTATTTGATAACATAAATCATTTTATTCGTTTTACTTTACTTTATATATTTTTGGTTTATTTATCTATTTTGCGCAAAGTTTAATTTATAAACAATAACTGCAAATTTATCTGTTAAATTACAGAACATTTAATTTATTGCTTTTTATTATTCGTAATGTATTATTACAGGTCGAAATTTTATAAACAGATAAAGTAGAATCGACGATATAGCGCGTCAAATGTGGTAGTATTTGAAGATTTCTCCTCAGCTTAACAACGATTCAGAATTTCCAGAAATCTTAGAGAAAAATCGAGAGCCTAAAGGATATTATTTCATTATATTCTAAAAGGCAGTTCTTCTTTTTCCAATTTTTTAAGTTCACAAAAAACGTACTATTGAATTCAAATACTTAATAATTCAACTTTTGCTAAGTTTTGCCTTTCATCCGCGTTGAGTAAAATCCGAAATTGTGAATTTATAATAGCGAGGGAAAAACTTATCTTCTAGAATAAAATCTATCATGTTTTGCCTGTATTAAACAGATTTAGAGCAATACTTTTCATTTCTATTTGAACTATTATAAAAATTAGAATGGTAATGGCTTGGACCTGCAATATAATTTGAACTTCTCGTCCTCATTTGGCTTGTTTATTCGAGATGCCTACAGGAACCTTAATCCGCAATAATATTAAAAGAAATTAGATAAAATAAAATTAATATGAAATAAAATATTTGTACGTATAACTAATTGAAAGTAATTTATTACAAGCAAATTATAAAAGTCTGATGTGGACACCACAAGCCTTCTTTATACGGCCTATTAAATTATAAACGTTTTTTGCTGCATTTCATTTAAACTTATTTCCTCGGATTATTTTAATTTAATTAACAGATCCCTCAAGAAAAGCTGATATCATCAAAAACTGCAAATTTTGAAATCAGTTATTCCTGTCAGTTTTTGTCTTACTGCTTATAATTCTTAATACTTTGCAAAATATAATTACAGGAAAAGTTTAAAAAAAAGTAAAAGTTAAATTTCGTTCTTTGTCGAAAGCTAATGTTTTTTTTTTTTTTAAATTGGTTTTAAGGAAGTGGGTATATGTATATATGTATACGTTCGGTGCTGCCGATTATAATATAAAAGGGAGGTACACAGCTAGATATTGTATCAGCCTCATATACAAAATTTCAACGTTCTATTATTAATTGTTTTTTAGTTGTGCAAGATACATTCATACGTACCTACAAATGTCACGAAAAAGTCTCTTTTAAATCCATTTTATGATTCGTTTTGGAAAAAGAGTCCTTTGCTCTGTCCGTATGTGCAGACGTTACGAAAGAAAATCGTCTAGAAGGATTCAGGAATGGCCGAAATAGATATTTCCATTCAAATATGATACCCAAAATCTTTCGCAATTACAATACTTCCTTTAATTTGTATAATGAAGTAAAAATTTTAATAAATAACTAAATAAAAGACAGGCAAATTTCTTACATCACTTTAGTTTCTAAAAATGCCAAGAAAAGAGCACTCCTGTTGTTTAATACTAGTGATACGCTGACGGACGACTTCCTAAGGAAAATTCCTCCGTATTCATGTTACATATAAGGAGAACTCGACCGCCACAGCAGCTGGTCCACTTGGAGATCACGCTTATCAGCCTGTCTAAGCCCTGCCAATGATTCTAATTTTGTCCGCTGATATACCACTATCTTGAAAAAATATGTATATATGCATTTTTTTCAAGTTTATGGCATTTTCTTTTACTACGCTTAGCTATAGCAGGATGACATCTAGTTATTTAGTCGATTGAAGATTCCAAAAGCTATTTCAGTGCATTTCTGGTTACGTCTGAGAGCATAAGTGTTGCAGCAAATGTTATTTGCCCATACATGTTTGTTTTCAGCTGATGGAATGAGGAGATGATAAGTATTTGTTTCTGGACAGTCAAAAAATAATCGTCAGGATCTACAACCCCTCCACATATGCAATGCGCACTGTTCCGAAAGCCGAAGCGAAAGAAATAGATCAAGTATGGGCCATATCCTGTCAGGAATTGTGTCAGCTCAGGAGTACCACTGCGTAATTTATCTCTGATCTTGAGAAGGTAGATATACTGTACCTTGGTGAATGTACTATACTGCCAGCGTCATCGTTATCCCGGGAACTTTGCCACTGCTTCATCAAAAGAACCCTAGTGGTCGTTTTCATGTGCGACTTCGACTATGGTATGTACAGTATTCGCCTACATCGTCAGTGGCTGCCAATTTGTGATGCGCCATTTTGTTCACCAGGATTTGAATCCGAGTTTTATTAAGCGTGTTTAATTGTGTTATCTACTCGGCTAGTAGTGTACATACAGAAAGAGCAAGTATAACGAAAAAAAGTTAGAATTCTGCGGAACTACCACTTGGAATACAGTTTACATTCACAATTCTGGCTGCTAGCGACTGAATATCAGTTTTTAATTTGAAAAAAGCACAAACTTCAAAAGAAGAAGAATTGTGAAATATTTAGATCTGCATTACGTGAAATTTATAAAATCTATTAAAAAATGTAATAAAAAGGTTTTTTTTATTAGCCCAAAGGAGCATTAACCAGAAGGGCTATTAGTCTCAAAACAGGATTTTGCGGTGAATCACTATAAAAGTCTGAATCACTTTTCATATTCTTGCCACCAAATATTATCGCCCCATATTATATTTAAAAAAATAAAATAATGAATAATTTGCATGAACGTATGCATGTTTTGGTGAATAACAGCGATACCTAGGGCCATCCAATTTTGAATAACATAGTCCTCCAACTGAATATGGACACCTGGAAGCCCGAAATTATAATTTCTATTTGTTTCATTGTATATTTCATATTTTGTAAAACTTTAGCGAGTTTTTGATTAACAAAGTCAACAAATTTCGTAGCAAGCAATAGCAACACTGTACAGGAGGAAAGCATTTCTATCTCCAGCGCGCGAAACTGTTTATCAGAAATTCTAAAGATATGCTGTTTTAAATCTTTTATTAAGTATTTCAAATTTTGCAAAACTTTAACGAATTTTTTATTAACAAACGCAACGATTTCAAAGCGAGCAATGGAAGCATTATACGAAAGAAAACATTTTATCTCCAATGAGCTAAAATGTCTAGGTGAAATTCTAAAGATAGGCTATTTTTAACTATTTTTAGCCCAAAAGGACATTAACCAAAATGCTCTCGAATCTTGCATGTGTACGTAAATGAAAAAAATCCGTTGACAGACCACATGGCTTCCTCGCACAGAATACTACATTATGCGCAATTTTTGCTGTATTTCATTTAAACTTACTTCCTCGAGTTTCACTAGAGATATATTTCTCATTCAATTAATTCAGTTCTTACTTTGCGGCAAGGCAAAAATGCATAGAACTTCAAAATATCTTTACCTAAAGTTGAAAAATATAAAACCCCAAATACAGTTAAAATATTAAAAAAGCAATTTTTAGGATCAAAATTAGAGTTGGCCAGCGACCAAGAAGGCAGATTTTTCGGGGCACAAAACTTAACATTTGCTTGTGGTCCCACTTGGCAAAAAGACACTCAAGGTGCAGAAACTGACTTAATTAACTGTTCTGCTAAGTTTTAAATGTAAACAATTATGGCAGTTATGGTAAAAAAATTAGACTTAGCCGCAAACAACTTGTAAATTATTGATAATTCTAAAAGTATTGCATGTAGATTAACTAAAAGCATAACCGGAATTTAAGAACAACATAATTTCATCATTTTTAAAGCAAAAAATGCACAGTTTACCAATATATAAGAATAAGAAAAAAACAGATATATATATATCTGTTTCGGCCGCACCGAATATATATATATATATATATATACATTTGGTGCGGCCGATTGCAACCAAAATAGAAGGTGCACAACTATATGTTCTAGCAGTCCTATATACGAAATTTCAACGTTCTGAGACTGCTCGTTTTGGAGTTATGCAAGACACATACGTACGTATGTACAGACATCACGAAAAACTCTCTTCTGAATCCACTTTAAATCCTTTTTGCAACCCGTTTTGGTTAAAGGGGGTCCTTTATTCTGTTCTTACTTACAGATGTGATGCAAAAATATCGTTAAATTGTATTCGGGAGCGGTCAAAATGGATATTTCTTTGAATTATGGTACCGGAAAATTTTCGCGATTTCAATACCTCCTTTACTTCGCACAAGGAAGTAAAAAAAACCCCTTTGGGTGTAATATAAAATCAGAAAGCTTTCAGATTTTTTTTTAATTTTTCTATTTTTTTTAAACGAAAAGCATAGCGTAAAAATTAAAATGCTGCGAAGGAAAACTCAGAAAGTGAGCTATTCTGTTGGAAAGGGAAGTCTTTCTTTGAAAGTTAATTAGCTAGCGTGTAAAGTTTAACATTAATACACTGGGTTCTTGACATGTGATTAACAGACTGGGATTATTCCCGTTGCGAATAAGCCAAGCATCATTCAAAAATTCTTTAGAATTTATTATATTTTTATACGCTACAGCTTGAACGAGATGAAGAAATCCTTAATTCTGTGTCATAAATGTCAAAAAAGCTTAATGGTAATTAATATCTTAAATTTCTTAAAACAGTAAAATCGAAAGGTTTTTGTAGATGTAAAGTTAAACGAATCAAGCCTTGTTAAAATTATTTCTGGTGTTAAGGATTTTCAAAATGTAAGTGACGTAAAAGTTACTTTTTGGAGCGCAAGCTGCAGATTTTAGCACATTTTGGAAAAAGTTTACCAGACTAAATCTCACTAAACTAATCGAACTGACTAATTTGAAAACATTATCAACATACTTAAAAGAAAAAGGCGTTAGCAATTTAAAATATAGTAGGGAATTTATGGTGCATTAAAAATAAAACCCTTACATTTTCAAGAAGTCCTTCTGTAGTATTTTTCGCAAGCTGCAGATTTTAGCACATTTTGGAAAAAGTTTACCAGACTAAATCTCACTAAACTAATCGAACTGACTAATTTGAAAACATTATCAACATACTTAAAAGAAAAAGGCGTTAGCAATTTAAAATATAGTAGGGAATTTATGGTGCATTAAAAATAAAACCCTTACATTTTCAAGAAGTCCTTCTGTAGTATTTTTTGCACTGTTGTTCCCCCCACCTACTGTCTTCACACACACAAAAAAAAAAAATCAAAAAAAAAAAAAAAAAAAAAAAAAAGGAATTTCACAAACACGACATTCTTAGTAACGGCGCACCGGCCGTGATTACAGTTACGCTCGAGAATTGTTAAAACATCAAAGTACACTCTAACCAAACATTCGAATATAATAGAAATGAAAGCTGTATTAAAAATAGCAATTAGCAATCAAAAACAGAGAACATAAGACAGAGCCAGAAACATCCCACAATTCCAGTGATTTGAATTATATAACAAAATTAAGGATGCCAGTGTAATAATATTATTTTAAAAACAAATATCACCTAGTATGGCGTACATCTGATACTTCACTTGTACTTTCATTCCTGTGAATGAAAAAGGAATATGGCAGAGTGATCAAAAATAGGGTAAGAAATCAAAATAATAAGTATAAGTATAATTTTGTCACAATAAAAGTATTCTGGATTCGATGACTGAAAAGTAGACTCTAGAAGAAGACATGCTGGGGAAACTGAAAGTGAAGGTGAAATAGAAAAGATGAGCTATGCTGGGGCAAAGTCATACTTGGAGAATTTGTTGGACTAGATTGTTCACAACATGAGTTTCAATTCCATAACGCTTTGCGTAATTATTCCGCATAGTGCGCGAAACAAAATGGAAACTGAAACTCTATGCAAAATATATTATAATTTTAATCGAGTCTTATTTTTCTGTTAAGATATCTCAGAAGTTCACGTATCTTAGTACACAGAAAATCCATAAAATTATCCGTGTTTATCAATTATCCGTGCATAATTCTTAGGTATAATCGGGAATTAAACGTACATAATAATGTACACTAAAAATAATATTAAATGATATTCATCAATAATTTATACTTTTAATAAACTTGTTTCCCCTTTTTACTTACTTGTACGAAGTAAAAAGGAAGTACTGTAATTGCGAAAAATTTCGGGTATCATATTTCAACGAAAATATCTATTTTGACCGCTATCGAATGCAATATAACGCTGTTTTTGAGTGACATTCGTATGTAAGAACAGAATAAAGGACTGTTTTTCAAAAAAAAAAAAAATTATAAAATTGATTTAAAATGGATTCTGAAGAGATTTTTTTTCGTGGCATCTGTGCGTACGTATACATGTATGTATCTTGCATAGCGCAAAAACCAGTAACCTCAGAACGTTGAAATTTTGTATATAGGGCTGCTATAACATGTAGATGTGTGCCTCGCATTTTGGTTGCAATCGGCCGCGCCAAAAGTATATAAATATATGTACATATATATCCACTCTGTTACTCGACTCAGTGAGCTCAGCTTCTTTATTCTTTATTCTTATAAGTTTGTAAATTGTGTATTTTTTACTTTAAAAAGGATTGAATTATGTTGTTCTGAGTTTTCGGTTAAGATTTTTATGCCCTTAGTTAACCCGCATGCATTAATTGTAGCATTATCAACAGTTTAAAAGATTTTTGAATGCGGCTAAGCCTAATTTTTGGTTATAATAGCGGCCATATTCGTTTACATTTGAAGCTTAGCAGAATAGTGGATTTGTTGCCAATCTAAAGAAACTAATCTTCGCAACAACAAACTAACGTCTTCTTTTATTATTGCGAATTAAATTATGCTTGATTCATTCTGGAATTATTATTTAAGTTATTAGCTGGTTTTTGCATGCAAATTGTAATTTTAATTGTAAAAATTGTTTTTTTAATTGTTTTAACTGTACTTGGTGTTTTGTGTTTTTCTATATCTTTCAATTTTTAACGGAAATATTTTTTATTTTTATGTATTTTTGTCTAACCGCGAAGTGAGAGCTGAATTAATTAGTAGCGCGTGCGTATTAGGTAAGCGGCGCTGTGTGAAAAACTGTTTCTTTTTTATTTGTTTAATTTCTTTTATACAACGTTTTAGATTTATTATAGTATTTGAATAGAACTTGTGGTAATTCTTCAGATGCTATAATTTTTTCTCACTCTGAGTTATAAAATGAATGAGATGTAAAGCTGTTAAGTGAACCTAGCGTTGAAGCGTCGCTATGGTAAATAAATACAGGGAACTTTAAAGAGTGTATTTATTCTATTGTGGTTTATGCGCTATCGACGAAGTAGATTTAATTAAAAATTCTTTAACTGTTAATTCAATATGTTTAAAAGAAATGCAGGAAAATTTCGTATAAATATTCCTTACAAGGAAGTCATGTGGTGTACACATCAATTTTTTTTTCTTGTAATAAAGCTTAATTATGTGTGTTTTCTTTCTCCTTTTATACGGGTATGCTTGGCCTAGATTCTGAGCAACGTTTTCGTTCATGAGGCATTTACATGAGCGATAGATTTGTTTTATAATTTCCGGCGAATACCTAATCGACAATTACTTTGCTATTGGAAAAAGGAATGGAGTAATTATTAATTAGTTCTATTCGCAGCTCTAATTTAAAAAAATATTGTCATTATCTAATTAATATCAAAATATGAACTCAAAGGATCAGCTCTAAATGTTGAAAAAGTGAATGAATGAGATAGGAAAAATAAAATTTATGACTTTTGAGAACTATAAAATTTTCATTTTGATGTAGTTTTCTGCATTACGGAATGCTGTTATTTCTGCGTCATGTAATGCTCACTTTTAGTATGCGACATTAAACACACTTTTAATATGTACAAGTACAGGCAGAAACTAGGCCAGCACTTGTGTAATAATGATACAGATGACTAAGGTATTTCTAATCCTAGTTAACTGATAAGCTTCCGCCTCCTAGGGAGGTGATCCGAGGGTCTTTTCTCTACGTCTAACCTCTTGACAGGACTTTCAGATCATCGTGCATTTTGAGTGCCCTCTTTCCGCACAAACATCCATGTCTTCTCCGGGATTCGAGCCCGTTCCCATCGGTACAGCAATTAGCATTATTAACTGCTAAATCAGTTGGAAGTCAGAAACCGTGAAGTTCTCTGGACATCATAAAAACGAAACAGAGTTTTGAAGTAATTTTGAATGCGGCGTTGAAGATTTTAAATATGACTGGTGCTGATCTGCATCGCACGTGCGCTATTCGAATGCCAAAATATTTCTTTTATTCGTCATCAGTGATGATTCATCAAGTTTGCGATTTTGCATATACTTGAAATAAAAAATCAGTAGATAAATGGAGATGGAAAAATTTGCAACGCCAAAAGCATTTTAGAAAACCAAAAAGACCTGATTGTCAAAAAGTGTAACAAAAACATGGCAGGTAATTTTTTAGGGAAAAAAAGGCCTAACTAAAATATTGTAATTTGTGTTCTACGCATTAGAATGAAACGACATCACTTTCCACTGATTCCAAGGTTTCCACCTGTCAAACAACGACAGGAGTGATAATCACAATATGAGTGACTGTGCAAACACCCGCCCCACTGGGAAAATCGTCTGCGCGAAAGAACTTTGAGCACAAAAGGAGAACAACGCCACCGGCGACTGACTCGTAAAGGAAGACGAATCGCGTGGGCAGCGGTTGAAAGCGTAAATTACCTTGATGGCAGCACTACCTGCGCAAATAATGGAATAATAGGTCAGAACTTTTCAATGCCACCGGTAATCGACTGATGACATCATTGCTCTCTTGGTCGGAGAGTTTCTTTGTGCAAATGGAAAATTGATACAATAGTTGAGCTCTACACGCTTGTTGAACTGGATTTGTGTTTATCTAGTCCAGCAAGTTATGAATGTTGCGCAGCTGGTTCTATGACAGTTCTTCAGCTCTTATCAAAAGTGATAATTTCGTAATACATAGCATATATTTTCAAGTCCAGCCCATTTTAGAGATTTAATTGCTTTTCAGAAGTATAGTTTTGACAATGTGGGCAGATTTACTCTCGGAGCCCTTAGATGTTGAAAGTCTTTTTGTTGCAAAGGTTTCATTCTATTAGTCTTGAACCTCATCATCTTTTTTTTTTGTCTGTATTACTTAACTCGTATCA
>KK115093.1:0-26641 GCA_000611955.2 Stegodyphus mimosarum | reverse complement strand
AATAACGTGGAGAATATTAAAAAAAAGCATGGCAACGCTTTATTTGGAATGTAAAGGTATGCTGTTTTTAAATACTTTGGGACTTTGCTGTTGGATTTTATCAAGCATAAGTGAGAAGAAAGTGATGTTTAATAAATAAAGTTAAAAAAAATTAACAATAGAAAGGTAAAAATAGCTGTATAAGTCATTCTACTAAAGAAACTGAACATTAATATGATGAATTGATAAAAGACTGAACAAAATATTGGCAACAATCAGAAATAAAATATTGCAATCATCAATCAAAGAGTATTAGAAAGATGGCATTCAAATCAAATTTATGCGTTGCCAAAAAATACTCAATCAAAGAAATTCGTCACTTCCATCTTACATGAAAAAGAAAACGGGTTGTAAAGTTAACGGTATAAATTGCAGCTGAAATTTCAAGTAATACATTACTTGATACTGTATAGTGATGTCATCCATAAAAAGAATTTCTCATTAATATCCATACCGGAATTTTCACAGTTTTTGAAAGACTGATGTGTGCATTTTTCGGATCGTCCTGTATTTAGTCTAAATCCAAAAGGTGCTCATGTATAGAAAATGTTGCCTAGACACATTTAATCCGAAAATAAAGCTTGATATTTTTCAGCGCTAGCATATTGTTAAGCGCATATGGGTTCGTAATGGATTGAATGCACACAGAACCGACAATAGCTTAATAAAATTTATTTTCTCAAAAGAAAGACTTTGCAATTTTGGATTTCTTCAAGAAGGTACCCTGCAGCTCTTCTAAGACAGAGAACAATTAATAGTTACCACTTCAATCTACTAATAACGTTAAACACAATGCAATACAAAGCGCATCCAAAGAGCGAAGCCAGCGCGGAGATCTCTCAATTCTCCGAATTCAACGCTGAAATAAAAACCGAAAATCTAGTTCTTTCTACTGTCCTAATATAGCTTTCCCCCAAAGTCCAAAGCCGCCAAGAAATTTCCAGTACCTTTGATCACTCGAAAGTGCCATAAGGCACATGCAGTTACAGTTACATTGGAGGTGGACCAGTTACAATTAGGCAAGGATCAGAGCAAAAAATTGCCAAATAGTTGCCAAGTTTGGCGACTTTTGAAAATTTCTCACTAAATTAAGCGCCAAACCCACCGGCAGCTTGGCGCTATTTCGCCAGTATCTCAATGTTAAATGGACATTGGACATGACCTCCTGTAACCTTGTTTTTTCCGGCGAGGCCTAGTACTTTATGTATCATAACATGTGGCCTACTACTTTATGTACATTATGCAAGAGATATTACAGTTTACATACAATTTCACTAACATTACTTACATACCACACTTAGGATTCGTAGCAATATACACTCGTGGTACTAGTTTCTATAGATATGATTTTAATTGCTAATAATGTACTGAAGATTCATCTGAAATTTTCCTTCTTATTTTCGTTTTGTATATTTCATGGAAACAAAATTGTTAGATAATATATATGCTGTCAAATGGAGGTAGAGCGAACAGCGATTGTTTATAGGTAGATTTCAGGCAGTTAAAAATTACAGATGTGCATTTAACTAAATTTTCTATGCTTTACTATCTATTTTCTAGATATGTCTTTCATAAATATGTCTTTTCGATACAAGAATCATGAAAAATGACTGCCAGGAATGAAAACATCTTTCAAGTAGCTAGTTGGATGTGCTGATCACTGACATCACAAGAGCACAGGCAGCTATATGCGATGATTCTTTACTACTTTATATATTACACTTGAAAGTTTGCCAATAAGTTCAATATTAGCTTGTAGAGATGTAGAGACATTAGGTTATTATGAAGCAGGAGCGCCTTCGCCGGGAATCGAACCACGGACCTCTCGGTTACGCGTCGAGCATGCAGACTACTACAAAGGCTTGCAAAGAAGGCGGGAGAAATACCTTATATACTCCCCCTTTTAAAGGGCGACTGGGGTTTTGGAGACCCAATCGCCAAATCGCGGTGGTGGAGAATCATCATCCACCCCCTTTTTTAGTTTGGGCGCCTGTGTAGAAACATTAGGTTTTTTAGAAGCCGGAGAGATGAAAAATGTGCAACGCCTTCGCCGGGAATCGAACCGCGGACCTCTGAAATACCGGCTCAGTGTGGTGACCATTACACCACGAAGGCACGCTAAGAATGTGGGAGATATACCTTATATGCTCCCCTTTTTAAAGGGCGACTAGGGTTTTAGGGAACCTAGTCGCCAAATCCTGGGTGTGGAGAGTCATCAACCACAACCTTTTTAGTTCGGGCGCCAGCGTAGAGACATTAGGTTATTACGAAGCAGGAGACATGAAAAATGAGCAACGCCTTCTCCGGGAATCGAACCACGGACCTCTCGGTTACACGTCGAGCATGCTGACCACGAAGGCATGCGAAGAAGGCGAAAGAAATACCTTACAAGCTAAAAATGGACCAATAAAAACACTAAAATGCGATTACAGTTTCCTAAAATGTTCCCTCAAAATCAACAGACAAAATGGCAATCAATGTTGAAAATTATTTTTTATTTACATTGCTTTGTTCAGACAGATTTCTAGTAAATTAAATTGATGTTCTTAAGACGCTATAGTAATTTCAGTTTGATTTTAAATGTTGGCATTCTTTGAAACTTAAATTATTATTGCATTTGTCTTTGAAAACGCACATTTTGTTCTTAAGAGTGTCACTTAAATTTATTCACTCAGATTGAAGGTCATTTAACAAGATCTCATTTGTAAATTTAGCATCTCATGAGCTCACACTTTTGTTTCGTTTTTGGTTACACGAGGCAAGCCGTATGAACAAAATCTGAGGGCCACATATGATCCACGGGCCGTGGGTTGAATATGCCTGGCTCAAAGACCTAAATATGTAATTAGCATAACAGATATATTATTTTTTGAATTCTAAAGACCTGGAGGTTAGCCAATAAACCATGCAAAGGAACAGGTGATAACCTCCAGTTAAATATTCGTAAATAAAGCGATGAAATTTTGAGATATTAAAACTCAATATTAGTTTAAACTCGATGGAGTATTACTACTTTTCAAGCATATGAATTTTAAAGTTTTGTTTAAATTAGTGTCTTATCTGTAAATTTAATTTTGTGGGAATCTAATTTTCTGATGATTGATATGATCAATACAAATTTTTAAATTAGATAAATTAAAAAATAAATTAACGAGCGAAGAGAGTTTTTAACGTTTTCATGAAATAAATATTTAAAAAATGCCGTACTTCTGCAGGCCATGCCAAAAATGTTGCATTTACCAATGAGATTAGCACATCTGACGAAGCGTGAGGTTAGGAGAAACTTTTTCGGAAAACGAGTTCTTCTTCTTCTGCCACAGGAGGGTTTCCAGCGGAGGTTAGGTTAGGTTAGGTTATTCAATTATGGCAAAGCACACGAGGGCTATCTGCCTAAGGGGAGGGATGCCTTCGTGGAGGACTTTCTAGGGGAAACTGGCTCGTATACACGTTACACATGGGGAAAACCACGAAAACACCCATGCAGCCAGCCCGTTCGCGGGATTCGAACCTCGGACCGAACTACCAGTGTTCAGCGTCTTTACCGCTCGGCCGCTGGTGGGCCCAATTTCCAGCGGAAGCATGTTTCGCTGGAACCGATGTCCTGACTTGCTTACACTGTCATTTTGTAACCGAATCGAAAATGTTTCGTTTGAAGCTCTGTCCATCATAGGATTTCTCAAAAGAGCTGATTTTCACCAAGTCAACCAGTCGGATATCCCAAAAACGAAAATTTCGACAAATGTTTTTTGGACGCGCTGTAGATGTGATACCGGTTTAAGCAACTAAATGATCTATAATTGACTTACTGTTCCGTTTATGAAATGAATCAAATAAAGTAGGCTTTTAGAATATGGTCATGTTACGTATTTTAGGAAAAAAAAAAACATGCAAAATCAAAATTTTTTTATGCGGAACTATTATAATTTATTAATTAATAACTTTTTCCTGTATTGCTAAAAACCTCCTCTTTTTAAATAAAAGGACTCAAGGTCAAACTGCTATCACTTAAATCTTTTTAACGTGATAAAAAGAAATACAGAAAATGGCGATTATATAAGATTACATAATACAGAAAATGGCGGTAATATAGCTTCTTATACGGTCAAAATAGTTTAGCGATCATATAAAACTTTATTTTTATTTAAGGAAAGTGAAACTTAGCATTCTGCGAATCTAAATTTGAAACGCATGTGCAAATCTCGAAATTCGAATTCTATATCCCTATTTGAAGGAACGAATCGAATTCATAAAAGTAATTTAAGCTACTTGGACTCGAAAATTCTCCTGATTAGTTGTCGTTAATCACTGTATACAATCTTTAATAATATATAAAGAAATTTAGTAATATTACCTGGCGAAATTTTAATCCTCTCACAACAATATTTTGCTTTATTTCACTAATTCAAGAACAATTTTTCCACCGACAATTTGCTTGCTACTTGTGCAATAAAAAATTTAATCTTTGGGGATTTTTACTGCGACGTATCAAAGCAAATCTATCTTAGTCTGAAAGGTCTAGCTTATTCTTACACTGGAACTATAGATTTGTAATTGTTTCGAAAATATTTATTCAAGCAATATTTTTGAAAGAGACAATTTTGCAAGTGCTTTGTACGTAATAAGACATTTAAATGCTTGCGTTCTGTTTAATTTTGAGCACTTTTATCACGACTAGAAAATATCTCAGATTATGTAGCAGCACACATATTTGTATTCTTGTTTTCACTATATTAACCATAAAAGTTACAGCATTTCCTCCTCTTTGGTAACATAAACTGAATGAGACCTCTAGATGACTTCAGCAATTTCTCGTTATGCCTTGGAATTTACAACAGAGACTTCGAAAGGGTGGAAAAGACGCTTTATTAACTCAGTGAAGAAGAAGGCACAGTTTGCGCTTACAGAACCAGCCAGTATTTGTAGATTTAATTCGGCGTAAATCAAAAGTTAAGTATTGAACTTTGTAGAGACATTAGGTAATGTTTGATGTGAAAAAGAACAATGCCCTCGTCGGGACTCCAACCACGGACCTCTCGAATACGAGCCGAGGGTGCTGACCAATACACCACGAAGGCATGCGAAGAAGGCGGGAGAAATACCTTATAACCTTATAACTTAATTAAGTAAATTATAGCACAAAGGCTACACAGATAGAAACGCGCAAGTTGGCTTACACGTAATATCGGCATGACAAATCTAATGACGAGAGTAACGCAACGCTGCGGATAAATTGCTCTCAAGAGAATCAACTAGTAACGTGGCATCCAGCAGATGAAACACGCTCTGATTCTATCAACTAAAAACCTTCCTTTAAATACTACCGCTTTTGAATACAACACGCAAACCAAAAATTAGCATTCTGGGAGGAAAATGAAAAATGGAAAGCGAGAAAGATCAGAAAAGCTAATTAACATAAAATAATTGGTTAATAAAAATAAAACAATATCGAATTATTGGCATGTGTTACTATTATTCCAAATTCATACAGATTAATAATTTTTCTTGGGATTGAAAAGAAACCGTTTTCTTTCTAATTAATATATTAAATTTAAGTAAAAAAATGAGAATTTGTATACGTATATAAATCCAACTTCGTATGCATGTTAGACAAAAACTTTTATAGAATTCGACGTATCTGCACCAAATCTGATATGAATATTCTGTGATAAATTGAAAGGGAAATACGCTAATACAAAATTTAAATTAGGCAAAGAAACAGCTTCAGGCTGGCAGAAATTTTGAATAAAACTCTGTCGAAGGCATTCAGACATTAGTTCTTCTTCACAAGCAAAATGTTTTAGGAACTTATTTTTGCAGTTCTTCACATTAATTGCACAACGAGGTTAGTATGCAACACGAGCAGCAAAAAAAAATATTTAAATTACACCATCACCAAGGGAAAATGCGAAATATGCATCTAATATTAGTCAATATTTTTTTATACATTGAAAAGTGGAAAAAAAATTGGCAACAGTTGAAAACTATAAGGAAGGCTTAAAGTAATGGACGAATAGCAATTGCAAAAATTAAATAAAATTCTGAATATATTCATATTTACTTGAGTACTTTTTCTGCAAAAAATTCTGAAAATTTTTTAAATGTTGAAGTGAATTTCCTCTTTCTCAGAGCGTTCAGAAAACGAGCTGTCCTAAATTTTAAAGTGGATTCGTCCACGTTATGGTTGTTTTCGTTTTACTAACTGATTTTGTTCATGGATTTTGGCTGCATGGGCATTGATAAAGCGATAACAGAGAAGCTTCAAGAAAACTAGGACATGTAATGTTCTTTACGATTCTGAAGATCATTATATGCCAGAAGACAGATTGAACAGTGACAAAGACGTTGAAAACGGGGAAGACGGTAACGTTGGCAATGCCGACGACTTGCAAGCCGTAGCTGACGGCCCATACAATAGATCCAGCGGCACTAAATGTTTTATGATTAAGGAGTAGCAGTGGACAAGAAGAACGGAGCGAGATTTTAGATACACGTCAGCAGATATGATCTTGTCAGATATTGTAATACTAATATTACTTTGTATTCTTATTATTATGCAGTGTTAAGAATTTTGTGTATGTGTATGTAATTTTAGTGATATCATATAATGTAACATGAAATGTTTCGAAAATGTGAAGCTCCACCGGCAAAATAAGAGTACAGGGGCAAATCCATTTAACATTGAAACAGATGACTATCTCGCCAAATGGCGAAATACCGTCTACGTGGCGATGGTTTTAAAGACTAATTTTTATCACCAAAAGTAGTCAAGCTTGGAGATCATTTGGTCCTATCCTTGTATATCTGTAATTAGTCTGATGTAACTGTAACTGTATTCGGTCCTACACGTAACGGTAAGCCCATTTTCATTACTGCGTTGTGAATGCGGTGCGTATGCGTTTCTCCAGTTAGCGAGCAAATTCACTTGACATCTGCAATCCGATCGGTCTGCGGTGACGGACAACGGACGCATGAAATTCAACTATGTTCAACTTCTAGCCGTGTATCTGCGGAAGTGTTGGGGTCATGTGGTAAAAAAGAAGCAATCAGGTGTTGTGACCAAAAATTAATGGCGACAGAAGTAGCGATGAACGCTGGATCAGGGAAAGACTGTTTTGCTAAAAAAATATTTATTTCTGAATTAATATTATAGTGAGAAATCTGCGTACTGAAAAAGAGAGCCATCAACTGAATTTAGTTAAAAAAAAAAAAAAAGGAAAGGGAAATAAGTGCAGTACTTGTTCGCATAGAGCAGTGATTAATGTGGCTCTAGCTAGAGCGATGATTAATGGCTCTAGCTACCGTCGCTTTTTTCACAGTGCAAGGAACATGCATACATACATACAGATTCTTCATTATTTTATTGTATTAAAGATAACATAGGGCGATAATATTTGGTGGCAGCAATTTGAAAAATGAATCGCCGTCTGTAGTAGACAACGCACAATCCCGTTTCCAAACAAATAGCCCATTCGGGCTAACGCTCTTTTGGGCTAAAAATTAAATCATTTGCAGGTTTATTCCCAAAGCAGTATAAATTGCTTTCAAAAAATGGCTTGAACGAACAAATTAATAAAATGTAATATCTAATTTTTCTGAAAGTTTAGAAGATTTAGATTCACTTGAACACTTGCTCACGTGATTTAACATGGAATATTTTATTCATAGGAGAATTATTTTATTCATATGTAAATATTAAAGATATTTAAAATTTTCAGAATGAAATAAATCTCAGTGTTGAAGCTGGAAGGGGTATTTTAGGATTCTGCAAAAATTTAAGAAATTAGATATATTCTGTTAGGACAAAATAAACTAATGAATTGTGAAGGAAAAAAAGTGCTCGACTAGTCAAAAATACTGAAATAAAAAATTTAATGGAAAAGAAATTGTTTATGATTTTTTATCGACTGGGCAATGCATTGCAGATCGATTTAAATTCCTTCTTTCCCACTGAAACTATACCTCGGCCATAGCTTTACGACATCATTATTTATGCAAAAATCATTTCCAGAAAATGTTGTGTTTCCAGAATTTTTAAAACTGCGCTGTTGATTGTATTAAAAAGGTTGAGAGCAAACATGTAAAATATTCTGAATTTTAAGTGTTTAGCAAAGCACGATTTCTTTTCTTTTCCTAAAGGATGTTGGGATGCATGGTCGATTGAGCACGAAATCATGCTTGTTCTCAAATGAGCCAATTATTTTAAGTGGTAGAGTTAAGTAGGTAAAACAGAATTAAATTCTACAACTCTAGGATGGAAGTTTAGGCTATAAATTGGAGATTTTTCATTCGTAAACAAATCATAATTCCACACTGTTTAGCACTGGAAGCAAAAACGTCGCTTTTAAAGATTAAAGAAGAAATAAAAATGTTTTTAAACTGATAGTAAACAGCTGCTACTCAATCAAACAAAAGGAATGTTTTTCATACTTTGGCGTTAGAATCAACAGTGTCGGATCTGACAAAATTATTGAGTCTGAATTTCGAGATATAAATAAAATAAGAAATAGACTTAGAGCAAGTTAAACTTAATATTTACAAGGGGAAATGTATGAAAATTAGGAGTTTCAATCAAATATCAGCGGTATTTGGTAAAAACAGCTGAAAAAGTTATAACTTTTAAGCCTTGTTCCAGTTTAAAGACAAATGTCAGCCTTTTTGATCCCGACGAAAGAATAAAGAAGGAAAACAAACCCTTTAAGTAGAGAGAGGAATATTGAAAGAGGGTCAGGAATAAGGAAGGAAAGTACGAGGCGGAGACACTGCTATTATAGTATTATAGTACAAGTTGAGCATATAATAAGGCCAGGGTGTGGATACAAGTACAGATGTAAAGATGAAATCAGTGAAAATATTTAAGCATGACACATCAAGCACGAAAAATTTATAAAAGTAAGTTGTGAGGTATTTATTTATATTTATCTAACCAGTTATTTTATAACTACAATAGAAGAGAAACACGCCAATGTGACAATCAAATTCACTGAAACAACCTTGTATTTGGCGTACATTTACAAAAAACATTCAATCGATTTCGAGGGCAGCTACAGGTCCCTCCTCATCAGGAGAACAAAATATCTAGAAAGGGAAAGAAAGCTGAGTAACGGCTTTATATACTCTCGGATAGAACCACGCGCGAGGAGGTAACGCCATCTATCGACAAAAATAATCATCAAGAATCCTGTTAATAGAATTTTAAAAGCGCTAGGAAGGACTGGATTACACTTAAAATCGTTCACTAAACTTGCTAAATCTTTGTGTATATGAAAAGCCTCAAGAAAATCCAATTCATCAACGGAAGAAGCTTTTTGGATAATTTTTGCAGATCCAAAGTCAAAATTATGATTAAATTTCCAACTATGATACGCTATTGAAGACTTGTTAATTTCGCCCTTTCGGACAGTTATTTTATGTTAAGTATCTTTACTGTCATTCTCCCTCTCCGTTTTCCTACCAGAATACTTAGTTTGCACGCATTCAAATAAAGTAGATAGTATTTAAAGAAAGGTTTTAGATTGTTTAGACAGAGTGCGTTCCTTCTCCTGAAGGGTATATTATCAGGTTGAAATCCTACGGTAGTAGTTTCTGTTCGGTGTTGTTCTAGTTTTACTAATGATACTTGTCAAGCCGGTTAGGTTTGAACCCACTTGCGCACTATTATTTCTGTGCAGTCTTTGGGCTATCTTAAGTTTTAACTTAATTAATTTGAAATTACACTCACGTTTGTGAAAATTGCAACACCAAGAAGGAATCGTCATAATTGAATGCAATTTAATACACAGTTGAGTGGTAGTGGTACAAATAAATGATTAAATGTTCAAAGCAAACAAACAAGAACAAGAGATCAGAATCAGTATTTTGTGTGGCCACCACGCGCCGCAATAAGTGCTGCTACACGACGTGGCATGGAGTCAAACAAAGTTTGAATGTCTGACTGAGGAAGAGCATTCCATATCGTTTGTACGCGTACCCAAAGTTCGTCTGCAGACGCAACAGGACGAGGATCACGAGCAAGACGCCGACCAATGACATCCCACACATGTTCAATTGGCGACATATCCGGGGAACACGCAGGCCAAGGAAGAAGCTGTACCTGCTGCGCTGCAAAGAAGGATTTAACAATCCGAGCAGTATGAGGGCGGGCATTGTCCTGTTGAAATACAGCGCCTGGCAAGCTTTGAAGGAAGGGAACAGCTTCGGGCTGTAGAACTTCACGGATATACCGGTTGCTGTTCAGATTGCCCACAATTCGTAGCAATTGAGATCGTCTATGATATGCTATGGCGCCCCAGACCATAACTCCGGGTGTTCGTCCACTGTGGCGTTCGATAATGCACTCCGGAAGGTGGCGTTCACCGGCATAGCGTCTGACACGAATGCGGCCATCATGGTACCACAAATTAAAGCGGGATTCGTCAGAAAACACGACATGCTGCCAATCAGCACGCCAGTCTCTATGCTGATTGGCCCATTGTAGCCGCAGGCGGCGATGGTCGTGCGTTAGGGGGATCCTGTATAAAGGAGTCCGTGCGCGCAGTCCACACTGCAGCAGACGTCTACGAATTGATGAAGCACACAATGAAACACCTGTAGCTATTGACCACAGTGCTGCCAATTGTCTAGAGGAAGCTGTACGGTCCGTCCGCGCCATGCGGACCAGGTGTCTATCATCGCGAGCTGACGTCACATTTCGGGGTCCACTCCCGGATTTCCGAGTTGTCCGACACTCGTCCGTCCACTGCTTCCAAACGCGCATCACTGTGCTGCTGTTACGCTGCACACGAGAGGCTACTGCACGATACGACAATCCAGCTTCACGAAGGCCGATGATTCTCCCTCGTTCAAACTCTGTAAGTTGTTCAAATCTCGCTCTCTTTCGTCGACGAGGCATAAGTACAGATTGAGTTAACGTTTACCACTAGCAGATAACCACCGATAACCATACACGCCTCGCTACAGCCGTCTATTTATTCGGATCCACCAGCCGTTTAGAGGGCGCTGCTCAGCATACGCATGCGCTACGGATTTGCAATTCTAATCATTTGCATATCATGCGCTTCTTTGCATTTCTTGAAAATTTCAGCTCACTCGCGTAAGTCCTTCATGGTGTTGCAATTTTCACAAACGTGAGTGTATATGTTTTGAGCAACACCATAAATGCTGGCTAGTTGGTTTTTGTAGGCACAGGAAGGCCTTTTGTTAACTATTTGAGCTTTTGTTAACTATTTTGAAGTGTCGGTGAGACTTCATAAAGTTAATCAGAATGTTCATGGATATGCACAATAGCTTGATACATCTGAAAGGATTACGTGGTGTTTCACTAGTTGCAAAACGTTACAGTATGGCTGGCAATGCTAACTTATCAGTTTTATCTTGTGATAGTGACATCATGGGAAGTACAGGCTTATGCAGGATATTGCCGGCTTATTTTCGCAGGTGTTAGCTGACCATGCATGACAACTCTCAGCTGCTGGTTTCCGGAGATGATAGTTGGATTTTAATGGCAATCAAATACATAGCAGTCGAAGTTGTTAATTTCGCCACATACAGAGGTTACTTTTCATGAAACCAATGTTTAGTGAAGAATTACGTGAGAACTGCAGAAACTTTTGGAATGAGATGGAATATTTTTCTGCCTGTAACTTCAGCGTTCCAGTGTAATTGCCATTTGTAATAAAGAAATTAAAGTGTGAAAGATTTTAGATTAGAAACTGGTAGTTTTATACTGAGAGTGGTAACACTTATGTCCTTAGTCACTAATTCGACCTTCTAATTGGTTATCTCATTTCGAAAGATTCCAGTTTGAGCCGGCACTCGTTGCAGTTACAATTTCGGGGGCAAATTAAATTTTAAATTGCTGCAAAGAAACGAAATGTTTTTGAATACGTCTCACAATACGATTTCTGCTTCGATTTCCTTGAACTGTCCTCAGGATTAATTTTTTTTCCGTTCTTCGAAAATAAAATAAAATAAAATGAAAGATCGCATAAAAACTTCTGAATGAAAGTCTTCGGTAGTTTTGTTCATTTTGAGACAAAAATTTTAATTTCTTGAATTCGCTAATACAGTTATTACAAGTTTTCTGAATCGATGCAAATGCAGATAAATTTTTACGACTAAATTTTATTCCATTAGATAGAAATATTTCAAATGAAAGTTAAAGGATGCCTAAGGACTTAAGGACACTCCGAAGGAGTGTTCTAAATGTTTGACCGACGATATCATAAATAAATATTAAAAATAAAACTCTCAAAATAAGTCTTTTTTTTGTGTTAAAAAAGGGAACGGGGAGGGGAATTCAAAAGAAAAGTATTTTTTTTATAAGATTAGCGTTTTTGATAAGACATAGAAAGTTTGCTGAATGTTTACATCTTTTATTAAAAATACGTAATATGTAATCTTAAACATAATTAATGTACACTCATGGACAAAAAAATTAGCGCACCAAGAAATAATTGCGGGATCATAACGAAACTTGCAATGAAGGGACATGTCGGGGAGATATGCAAATGATGCAGCGTGATTGCGCATTACGTATAGCCGGTAGAGGGCGTTAAACGTCGTACTCTGTGGAGTATAAAACAGGTAACCAAAGCTTTGTTTGAGTGTGCTGAATCATTTACAAAGGAAGAGCTGAGGTAGACATGTCATTACGCCGTGTTTGAAGACAATATGAGCAGTTGTCGCAGTTTGAGAGGGGGAGAATCGTCGGGATGATGGAAGCTGGGTGGTCAGCTAGGCGAGTAGCTCGTCAATTAGGCCGCTCTGATTGTGTTGTGAGGAGGTGTTGGGACCAGTGGACCCGAGAGATGTCATGTACACGAAGACCAGGCTCAGGACGCCCTCGACAAACCAGTCGTGGAGAAGACCGCCACATCGTAAGAAATGCACGCGTACAGCCAACTGCTTCATCGGCCGCCATCCAGGCACAGGTAGCACCTTCACTAGTGGCCCCTGTGTCTTCTCGAACCATACGAAGGCACCTGGCTGAAGGACAATTGGTATCGCGGCACCCATAACGTGTGCTCTCCTTGATGCCCACCCATCGATGCCTTCGTTTGGATTGGTGTCGAGCACGAGGAAACTGGACTGCAGCGGAATGGAACCAGGTTGTGTTTAGCGACGAATCGAGATTCAATATCGGCAGTGATGACAATCGTGTTCGTGTGTAGAGAGCCCGTGGTGAACGCCTCAATCCTGCCTTTGCTGTACAACGACACATCGCTCCCACAGCTGGTGTGATGGTATGGGGTGCCATTGCTTACAATACACGGTCATCCCTAGTATTGTTCCGTGGCACCATGACAGCCCAGCGATATGTTCATGAAATCTGGCAACCAAATGTGTTGCCACTCATGCAACGGCTCCCAGGAGTCATTTTTCAACAAGACAATGCTCGGCCTCATACGGCAAGGGTCTCACAAGACTGCCTCCGCTCTATTACTACCCTTCCTTGGCCTGCCCGATCCCCAGATTTGTCTCCAGTCGAGCATATCTTGGGTCATTTGGGACGATGAGTTGAGCATCCCACGAGTTTGAACGAACTAGAGGTAATTTTACAGCAAATATGGAACGAAATGTCCCAAGACATCATACAGAACTTGTATGACTCAATGCCCGATCGTATCGCATCGTGCATTCGCGCTAGAGGGGGTCCAACGGAGTATTAACTCCTCCGTTCTTTTGACTTTTTCTCTGAAATAAATTATCCTTTTTCTTTGATTTCCTTATCATTTACTTATATCAAAGCAGTCATTACGTATGTAAAATTTCGTTTCATTTTGACTACTCCTTCTTGGTGCGCTAATTTTTTTGTCCATGAGTGTATTATATCTGACGTCAGCAAGACTTTTTACTAAGGCAGTATGTTTAGGAAACATGGGGGCGGGGTTCCATGTTCACTGTGAGGTGGCTGTAATAATAATAAAAAAAAAATGGCAAATTAAAAAAAAATTTTTTTCTCCCGCGCGCGAGACTGTGTATTGGAAATTCTAAAGATACGCTGTTTTAAATATTTGTGATGTTGCTGTTGAATTGAATTTTATGGTTTAAGAGCGAAGAACATTATGTTTAATAAATAAACGTTAAACAAACGTTAAAAAAACGCCCCTTTGGGCGTAGTATAAAATCTGAAAAGCTTTCAGATTTTTTTTTTTAGCTTTACTATTAAGCATCATTTTCTTCGCACTTACGCCGTATACGGTTCAAAAGCAAAATTACAAAAAGGTTTAAAAGCAGCTTATCACTATACATTTAGAATTCCCAATGCAACATTAAGTGCTGGCATACATTTTTCTGTGTTTTTCAGTCTTTTCTCAGTTCATCATATCGATGTTCAGTTTTCTTACCACGATGGCCTTACAAAACATTTGACATTTTATTATTAACGTTTGTGGGTTTACTTTGTTTATTAAATATCATGTTCATGGCGCTTACTCCACATAAAATTCGATTCAACAGCAAAATCGTAAAATATTTCAAAACAGTATATCTTTAGAGTTTCCGACAGACAGTCTCATGCGCTGGAGATAAAAATGTCTTATTCCGTTCAGTGTTGCCACTGCTCGCGTTCAGATCGTTGAGTTCGTTAATAAAAAATTCATTAAAGTTTTAGAAAGTAGGAACTATAAAATTCGATATTCAGAATTCGGGAGGTAGAGGACAACGTTATTCAAAGTTTAATGGCTCTGGGTACCGTCGTTTTTTCGCACTGTAGGAAAGATACATATATTCATGCAGATTCTTTATTACTTAATTTCTTTAAATATAATACTGGGAAATAATATTTGGTGGCAACAATTTAAAAAGTGAAACCAACATTTATATTGAACCGACGCAAAATCGTTTCGAGACTAATAGCCCTTCTGGCCTAACGTCCCTTTAAGCTAATAAATATATAATTATATCAAAATAGAGGTTCAATTTATGTGGATTGCACCAATGTTGTAACAATTTGTTTTGTTATTTCAAAAAGTTTACGAAAAATATTTTGCTTATAGCGCATTGTTCATAAATTTTGCTAGCCAAGCAAGAGAACTGGAAAATTGTTGATACACAGGAATCAGCTGAAACGAAATTATTTTCTTAGTACCAATCACTGCAAAAGCAATGTTGCCTGAGTCTTTTCGCTATCTTTTAAGTGAAAGAGAAGAATGCGTACAAGTCGAAAAAGCCATGAAATGACAAGCTTGCGTACAAACAAGGGTTACAGATGCGAACCCCACCGGCCGTGGTTGAACAGAATATACGAGGATAATGAAGACAGAAAATAGTTTACTGCATGCGGAATCAGATGTTTCTAGCAGTCGATGACTGATTAATCTAGTCATGTAGTATTGTCTAGATGTCACTAAGATTCAGTTTTTATCAAACGTTTAACTGTACAATCAAACTGTTAAAATGATTATGATGAAATAATATTTTTACTAAAATTACTCATTATAATTACGAGTTTTGCTGTCCAAATATCTAAAACATAGAATTTAGATATTTGAACTGCAGGCACTTTAAAATAACAGGGAGCAATGGACGACACTGCGTTGCTCATGCCTACCGGTGGCATAGATTATTTTTCATAGTCTATGAGTTTCAGATTTCGAACTTATGAAGAAAATTAGAATCACTAGCAGGGCTTAAACAGGCTGATAAGCCCCATCCCCAAGTAGACTAACTGCTCTGTCGGTGGAGTAAGTAATGTAAAAGATTACCAATAACAAACAGGACAGTTCAAATATTCTGGGTAACAGGAAAGTTTTCAAATTTATGAACAAATTGTATTTATTTTATAAAATACACTTGTATAGCAATTGTACAGAAGTCCTTGAAGTCATATTCACTTTTTTTCAGTCAAGGAGAGCCAAACCGGGGAGAGAAATGAGTCAAGAAACGTGCTTTCCTTATGTAAAGATACGATACTTATTCTGTAATTTAGACCACCTACTGAAGAAAATAATATTAATTCCGAGAAAATCAAAAAATGCAAAGAAATCAAAAGAAACGTTAAAATATATTTAAGAAATACTTTGTAAGGTTTTAGTTTAAACTAACAAAGTTTTATTTTAATTTGCCCTTTTTCTATCTCTTCTCATTTCAACTTCCCGTTAGAATAAGCGCGCGTTTCAGCTTTATGCTAAATTGAAGTGGAGCCAAGTTCTACTTAAGCGACAGGTAGGAACCTCTCAGTGTGAGAGAGCTTTTAGTCTCAGACCACTGTTACTCTGTTCGACGTTCGCCTGACCAGCTAGTACACAGTCCAGTCACATTAATGTGACCACCACGTACTTTCCATGTCAGAGTTAAATAACCAATCACAGAAGGCAGGTGGCAGCACAGTGCAGTTGAGCGTATATAAAGGGTGTGTGAGGGCTTCGGAAAACATTTCAATCGTTGGCGTAATGCAGAAACGAAGCGATTTATCCGACTTCCAAAAGGGCATGATCATTGGCTTTCGGGCCAAGGGTGGAAGCATTTCCGAAACGGCTGAGTTTGTGAACTGTTCGCGTGCCGCCGTGGTAAAAGTGTACCGTGCATGGCAAAATGGGACTGTCCAAAATCAGCGACGTGGCAAATGTGGTGCACCACGGGCCATAGATGACAGAGGCGAACGACGGTTGCGGAGATGCGTTCGGGCAGATAGACGGGCTACCGTTGAGCAACTGACCACCAAAATGAACCAAGGGGCTACCAAAAGTGTCTCCCAAAGTACTATTCAGCGAACATTGCTGCGTCTGGGCCTCCGAAGCAGACGCCTGGTTCGTGCACCTATGCTGACTGCTGTTCATCGACGGCGAAGGCTAGAATTTGCACGCCAGTACAGCAGCTGGACGTCCACTGAGTGGCGACAGGTTGCGTTTTCGGATGAATCGCGTTTTATGCTCCATCGGACAGATGGACGTTGGCGTATAAGGCGTGAAACCTCTGAAAGGAACCACCCTGCAACCATTGCCGGAACGGTCCAAGCTGGAGGCGGGAGCATTATGGTCTGGGGAATGTTTTCCTGGCATTCTCTAGGTTCACTGATCATTGTGGAAGGCACAATGGATCAATACAAGTACGCATCTGTCCTTGCGGACCATGTTCACCCCTACATGCGCATTGTTTTTCCTCAGGATGATGGCATCTTCCAGCAGGACAATGCGAGGTGCCATACAGCTGCCAGTGTACGTGCGTGGTTCGAAGAGCACCAGGATGAGTTTACCGTCCTCCCCTGGCCAGCAAACTCACCTGACTTAAACCCAATCGAGCATCTGTGGGACCATCTCGATCGAGTTGTTCGCGCCATGGATCCTCAACCGCGTAATCTAGCGCAGCTGGCCACGGCATTAGAGTCGGCATGGCTCAACATCCCAGAGAACACCTTCAGGGACCTATGTGACTCTCTTCCTGCACGTCTCGCAGCAGTCCGCTCTGCGAAAGGTGGTTATTCTGGCTTTTGACAGATGGTCACATTAATGTGACTGGACTGTGTATTTAAATTCTAAGCCGTAGCGCTGTTACGTTATTACTTATGGAAGTAATTCTAAGTGCGTCAGTATTAGTTAAATCTTGCTACGCACCATTTAGTTTAGAGGCCAACCTCGCGTTCATAGCTCTGTGAGCAACGACTTCTTAATTTCTAATTAGCTTTAGTTTAAATTGAATTTTATTGTTCAATTTAGACCCAAGTGGCCGTCATTATTTTCTGTATCCTCCCGAGTTGGTAAGTGGCTGTACACAATTGTGGTTTAATAAAAGAGGATTTTAAATCCCTCTGAAGTGTAGTTCTTCTACCACTTATTCACAGTATTCTACCACAGAACATAGCTGCATTCAGCTCCCTGTTCAAGATCAGGACTTTAACTACTTCACGAAGATGTTCGCCAAGAATATGCACCGAACACTCAGTCCTGACAACTTTTGTTACAACAAAAAATGATTTATCAAAAATATAACTTATATTAATAAGCAACTATGTTTTTCATCATGAATATAGCTTCTATTAATCAGCAAATATGGTATTCATCATTTCTTTCTTAATGGATATCAAAGTCAAATTTGTTTTAGCCATGAATATCTGGATCGTAAGAAATAAACTATTAGCTTATTGGATTAGCTGAACTAACGAGAACATTAGTTATACAATACTTCTTTAAGCAAACAGAAATATAGAAATATGAATAAAAGCATTTATTATTATTTATTTAATACAAATTCTTATAAAACCTTTTAGTATTTTTATACCTTCAAGTATAAAAGAATGAAACGCTGTGTACTTTGTTCGAAAAATGAGAAAATTCGAAAAACCTGCAATTCTAATGTGAATGTTAAGCGATTTTAGAATTTTTACTCTGGTCGAAATTAATTGCATTCGTCTGAAAAAAAAATAATGTATTAAAATTTGACTATCTTGATTACCAGAGTAGTTATTTTCAGATCGAGAGATCCCAAGTTCGTTTTCTCTAAACTATCTTATTACAAAATTAAAAATTCTCAAATAAACATCCGCGTTTACATTTTATTGTCATGTATTATTATTTTAAACAGTAAAATTGTTTATAAAGCTGTAAAGTGTTCACTAATTTTTTGTTAGTGAACTGAACTCTAGAAATTAAAAGAGCCTTGACCAACCATGAGGAAAAGAAAAAAGCGTATTCTTTTCAATGCGTGTAGGCACTATATTAAAAAATGAATCTTGTTTACCTTTCACAAACAAAACAAAAAAAACCTCTCTTTTTAAAGAGATGATAGAAAATTAAATAATAAAAAGTATTTTCATATTAAATAGAGTTTATTTGCTGTTTAAGTAAACCTGACGATTTTCACATTTGTTGCTGTTAAAGAAAGTGGGATTTAAAAAAAATAAAAAAAAAGAAAATCCGAAAGGTTTCAGATTTTAAATTACGTCCAAAGGGGCGTTTTTTTTAACATTTTGTGTGTTACCTTTATTTATTAAATGTCATCTTCTTCGCACTTAAACATAAAGTTCAGTTCAAGAGCAATATCGCAAAATAATTTTAAATTGACCATATCTTTAAAATTTCCGATACACAGACTCACAACGCTGGAGATAAAAATGTTTTTTCTGTGCAACGTTGCTATTGCTCGCTTTGAAATCCTTGAGTTTGTTAATAAAAATTCATTAAAGATTTACAAAATAGAAATCCATAATAAAACAAATTCCAAATTTCAAATTTGGGCTTCCAGACACATATATTCGAGTGGAAACGTTCAGTATTCAAAATTTGATGGTTCTAAGTATTGTTGTTTTATCATAATGCGAGAAACATGTATAAATTTATGCAGATTCTTCATTATTTAGTTTCTTTAAATATAATACAGGGCGATAATATTTGGTGGCAACAATTTGAAAAGTGAAACAACGTTTTTAGTGAGTCAACGCAAAATGCCAAAACGAAATTAGTCCTTCTGGACAAATTTCCCCTTTGATTAAAAGAATAACATTTATAATTAATCTCTAATAACTAACTCAAAACAAATGCTCATTATAACCACACGAGCATTTCCGAATTTCCTGTTGTAACATCTGCTAAACTAACACCTGACTCATCCTTCGTTGCAGTTTGAAAGGGTTAGTTAAACTTCACAATGACTTCGAATTCGCCATGGCTGCAAATTTCCGCTGGATGGAACTTATCTCCAGAGATTATCAAGGTATTCTAGGCAACACCCCTTCTTCGACCTTGATGCGTGTGGAGGACGGGTCGGATTATACATAACCCCATCATTTAGAATACAACGTCCAAACATTCTTTCCTTGGAACTTTCATATTAAACATATACATTTGACACACCGAATCATCCGCAATGCACATTTGGTCTGGCTCTTTTGTTTCGTTTGGTTTGCTTTTTTCAAAACTTCGTCAAGGACACCCTTCGGTTGAGGAATGGGTGAAAGTATGAAGATAAATAACGTGTTTCTTTCTCGAAGAGAAGTGCGAATCTTTTCTGTTTCATCGCCTTGAACTTCCATCGAAGAGTGATCTGCAGATGGACAAACTCTCGTTGATTATTCATGAGGCACGTGGATCTTCAAAAAGCGTAACTGTTGAAAATAAACTCAGCTTCTGTTTTTTGCCTAAGGGTTTAAAAGCGAAAGGGGAAAATTTTTGATTGTTTTCAAAAGCGGATTTTTGAAATGCTTGCAAAAGGCCGTAGGTGGTCAGGGTCAGTCATCAGTAATTCTGATATATGTCTAACAGCGTGCAGATGTTCCAGGGGTTAATTTTGTCTTTTATTATGAATATTTCTGCCTCAAGATTTACATAAACAATCAAAGCTAGCTACTTACGTATAATTTTTTGAAGTGGCTCTTCATAAAAATGTGCTTTTAAATACTTAAAACCTTGTTTTGTTTCAAATAAAGTCTGAGAGTAGATTTTAACAAATATTTTTACATGAAACTATACTCTATTCTTAATTAAAATACAATGCTAATTCGTTATTTAGAAATTATAACTCCATGAAGTTTAACTTATTTACAAAATTGGAGATATGAAAAAACGTTCCTTTTCGCTTTAATTAATATAGATAGTCAGGAACACCATGAAAATAATTCCAAACTGAATTTCAGGTATTATTAATTTTTGAAAGTTAGAAAGAAAATTAAAAGCACTGGTAATATTATTGAAAATTTGAGCTTGGAAAACATAGCACTAAATTCGTTGCAACTACTCCAAAACCACAACTTATTTTTTGCTGCTTTTACCTAAATGTAGTTTCTGCATTAGTTTTCAATATTTTACAGTATACGAAAAAAAAAAGAGTGGTATATGGAGAATTATTACTGAGAAAATCATGTTCATTTAACGCCATCAGTTTTTTTTCACTGATAAATGTTAAACTCTTTTCATTTCCTTGTGCGAAGTAAAGAATTTATTGTAATTGCGAAAATTTAGAGTGTCATATTTCAATAAAAATATCCATTTTGACTTTTCTCGAATACATTTGAACGTATTCGAGAAAATTATTATGTCAAAAAGAATATTTTAGGACACTTTTTTTTTTCGAGATTGTTGATTAATTTTGTTAAGAAATACACTTTTTTAAATAACAGATGGTACGCCTAATTAAATCAGTCAGTATAAAATAATTGATTTCCTGTATTACCACAAACGATGTTTATCTCTTAGAATAAAATCTGACAATGAAAAAATAAAAAATAAATAAATAAAAAAAGTATTAAAATCCGAAAGTTTTCAGATTTTAAATTACGTCCAAAGGGTAGTTTTTTTTAACTTTTTGTGTTTATTAAATATTATGTTCTTCGCACTTAAACCATAAAATTCAGTTCAAGAGCAATATTGCAAAATAATTTTAAAATGAATATATCTTCAGAATTTCCGATACACAGTTCTGCGCGCTTTAGATAAAAAGGTTTTTTTTCGCCTTTCCAAATGTGGGCTTCCAGATGCGCATATTCGGGTGGAAACGTACGTTATTCAAAATTGGATGGCTCTAGGTACCCTTGTTTTAGTACATTTGGAGAAATATATACATTATGCAGATTCTTCATTATTTAATTTCTTTAAATATAATACAAGGCTGCAATATTTTGTGGCAACAGTTTGAAAAGTCATTCAGACTTTTAATGTTTCCAACGCAAAATCGCAAAACGAAAACAAGTACTTCAGGGACAAAGCCCCTTTGGACTAATAAAAAAAAAAAAAAACTAAATTAAACAAGATCTGTAAGGTTTCAGATTTTAAATTACATCCAAAGGAGCGTTTTTTTCAACATTCTGTACATTACCTTTATTATTAAATATCATGCTCTTCGCACTTAAGCCATAAAATTGAGTTCAAGACCAATGTCACAAAATAATTTTAAATTAAGCCTATCTTTAGAATTTCCGGTACACAGTCTCACGCGCTGGAGATAAAAATGTTTTCTCTGTATAACGTTGCCATTGCTCGCTTTAAAATCCTTGAGTTTGTTAATTAAAACTTAAGTTTGGAATCTGTTATCGATTTCTTATTTTTTAAAAGTTTTAAAAAATAAGAAATCGATAACAGGTTCCAAACTTCACATTTGGGCTTCTAGATGCGCATATTCGCAGTAGAATTACGTCATTCAAAATTCGACGGCTGTAGGTATCATCGTTTTATCACAATGCGAGAAACATATATTCATTTCTGGAGATTCTTCACTATTTAATTCCTTCAAATATAATACAGGGCGAGATAATATTTGGTGGCAACAGTTTCAAAAGTGAAACGGACATTCAGGGTGATTCAACGCAAAATCCCAAAACGAAAACAAGTCTTTCAGGGACAAAACCCCTTTGGACTAAAAAAAAAAAAAAAAGCTAAAAAAAAAAAAAAAAAAAGCAAGTGTTTCTACAATAGTTGTGTAAGATTTGGCTTTAGAAATATCTCTTATTAATTCCAAATTGGAGCTTCGAAGCAGCCGTTTCGATTCCCAAATCGCCATTTTGAAGAAAGCTGAACCGGTTTTAAAGACGGTGTAGAAAGCTGGGTTCCAGTAAGCATTCCCAGGAGGGACAGATACGGTGAGCGTAATATACCGATTATTTCGAAAGATATCATGTTAAGATGGGATTCGTCTAATCATTAATGAATTCTCCCTTCTTCTTATTAAGTAGCCTATGTATATTAATTAAAAAGATGTCTGAAATGTTTGACAATGTTAATTGACTCATGAATTGTTTACAACAAAATGCAAATTGGAAACATAATTATCTAGCAAAGAATGAGTAAGCAATATTGTTCTCTTTGTGTTGCATAGGATTTCATTTCATGGTACTAAAGGTCGAAAGACACATTACACGTTCAAAGTGAAAAATTGCTAGCTTCTTATTTAGATAAAAATCAATATGCAAACAATTTAACAATTGCTTTCAAAAATTATAATTATCCTTTAATATAATTTGTATTGAGTCATTGTAGAGTAGAGAAAAGATGCATTCATCCATTTTGAACGCTGTTGCTATTTTTTTTTTTTTTTTACGTGTATAGGAAGACAACTTCTAGTGAAGCCACCAGCGTGTAATAAATAAGTAAGTAAATTGAAACAAGACGCGTTTAAAAAATGCGGAATTGTTTTGATAAAAATCGCAGGTGTTATAAGATCCGGGCGAGGTCAATTCAATTTGAACCTCCCGTCTAAACATATTTTTCGATTCATTTTTAAACTGATGAAGAAAACCAAATAAAGAAATCAATTTAGGATGAAGCAAACGATTCTCTGCACCGCATCTCGACTTCAGGTCACGGCCTTATTGTTTAGCGTGAAAGGGGTGAAATTGTTCTTCCTCATGCTGAAAAAAAAAAAAAAAGTTACAGAAGTTAGGTAGAAGAGGAAAATATTGATTTATTCTTTTAACTGCACGAACTTATTTTTTTATAAATGAGATCGAAAGAGCAATTTCTATCAGCCTTTGGAAGAAACAGCAATTTTTACGGGCCTTTTGCTGTTCCCAAGCATAGGCGTGGAAATGGAACCTGGAAATTCGAAATTGCAGTCAAACAGCTTGAAGAATTTACCAATAAAGTTACCAAGAAAAAAAAAGGGAGGGAGAAAGGTTTTTGAAAAATGAAAAAATATAAAACCATATGATTAAAAAGAAATTGCAATTTGGTCATGATTTAGTTTATGCTTGAAGTAATATTAAGAGAATCATTTAAGGTAAGATTGGATGACCATAATTTAATCACCGGATAGCTAAACTTAATTGAACGCAGTTTTACAAAGTAACAGGAAATGATTTATATCGGTATAATCTTGATTTCAAGGAATTCCATTTGTTCTGATTTTTAGGAATGGCAACAGGGTACTTGTTCGTTTTCAGACAACATGGCGTCATGCTTCGAAAAACCAATGTACGTTCTCTGGTTATGGAAAATAAAATGAATTTAACGGACTTCCACCAACGGAACAATCAATTAAAAGATAGTGTTCAGTTTATGGCAATTTATTAACCGAAAACAAAAGTCATGAAATTCGCACTTGAAAACTTAGAGGACTGTATTCGATATTTTAATTTTGCTGACACACACAGTAAGAACTATATATTTTTTACTTGGATGGTCTCTATAGCCATCCAGAGAAAAGTATATGTTAGATAATGATCATAACCGCCTTAGAATTACACAATCAGAGCACACCAAGTTAATGGCGGCCAGCTTATCTTCCCCGCATTTTTAGATGGCCCAGACTGTCCTTCACCATCGGTAGACAGACTTGTATTATTGATAAACAAGTGGGCGTTGTTTACTGATTACGAAGCTTTCAAATAAATAAAATTCAATTATTCTTTTCCTCATGTGCTCTACTATGTGTAATTATTATTTTAAAGCATAGATATACAATCACTACATTCTAAAATCTATTTTGTATTCATGCATTATTTCTGCTTAGATAACAACACAGATAAATATAAATTTTCATTACTTTTTAGATACATTACACGCGCAATTGCTGTGTTTTTATTAACAAGAGAACTAAACTAAGCATATCGATACTTTTGATCATTGTATCGTCAATATCAGCCAGCGTCTGTTTATTAAGACTCTTATAAAAAGGTCTCACGATGAATTAATTCGAATAATGGAAACAATTGACTGTATCATAAAAAAACTAAATATGAAGATAGGCCTTTTTTCTTTCTGCACGATTTTCTGTATACAGCCTTACCACAGTTCCGCATAAAACGTAAACGTAAGCATTGAGACGTCGTAATCGATTACAAAGTATATTAGCTATTCCCCACAAAGGACAGTCTGTGCATGGACGTAGGACATAATAGGAGAGGCCCTAACCGGTTTTCCCCATAGACTGCTTTGATGCACTGGCGATCCCTTCGTGGTGACCAAAACATTCAGTGACTTACCATTAAGCTCAATGGGTTTTGACACGATTGGATGTAAATATCGGATGTAATTACGTCGTAAATATACATATAAATATATTTATTTTCTTTTTCTACAATATTTCAGAGTCCTAAGTAGGTGAAAAGAATACATTTTAAACAACATTTCATTCTCAATGGAATTAAATGCTATAATTTTCCCAGAACAGTTTGTTCAGAACGGTTTAATTTTAATGAAATATTTTCACAAGTTTTCGTTAATTGCATTAGGAAAAAATTTTAAGGTAATTCGATTTTATTTGGTTAAGGATTACAAAAATTAAGATCAAAGTTTATTGTAATTATGCCTTATTTCTTTCTTATTTATAGAGCTTCTTCCTAAAATTTATCCTAAAAAATCCTTTCTCAAATTATGACATGATTTTTAGCTTCTGAGACATCTTTTAAATCGAAAAATCTAAGTCAGTATTCAAATTAGAGCACCTTTTATTTTAATAATGAAATACGATAATGGTACTTATTTCCATGCACTTAACTTTCTCTGAATATTTCTGAAAGGGAATAAAAAAAGGATTTTTTAAAAATATTATTTAAAACTTGTAACTGAGTTATTATAAAATGTAAGGGAATAATTCATTTAGTTATACTTATCAGATTTTCTTTACTCTTAATTTCAACAGTACATATCATAAAACTCTTCTTTATTACTTCCATAAGTACGCAACTCATAGAATTTGCTTTACAATACCTTTTAACAGATTGCTTGCCAGTGCGAACAATTCTTGTTTAAATAGTTTTATAAACGTATTTGTCACAAGGATTTCAATTTATATTTACAATTCAGTGTTAAGGCTATTATGTATTTAGATAATATTTATAATCACTATAAATTTAGATGCGTTTAATAATTAGATTTAGAATAGAAATGAAGGAAATGTTGACTTATTGGCATATCTGTGTGTATATTTATTAATTTTGATGAGGATTGTAGCATTTGGTGGTAATTTGTGGAAACATTAGGGTATTTTGAAAGCAAAAGATGTGAGAAATATGCAGTGCCCTCCCCGGAACTCGAACCACGGACTTTTCGAATACGCGCCCAGCGTGCTGACCACTACACCACGAAGGCATGCGAAGAAGGCGAGAGAAATATCTTATACGCTTCCCCTTTTTAAAAGGCGATTGTGGATCAGGGAACCCAATCGCCAAATCCTGGTGTTGAAGAATCATCATCCATCCCCTCTTTTTTTTAGTTCGGGTGCCACTGTAGAGTTATTAGGATTGTTTTGGAAGATGGAGACTTAAAAAATAAGCAATGCTATCGCCGGGACTCAAACCACGGACTTCTGGAATACCCGCCGAGCATGCTGACCACTACACCACGAAGGCATGCGAAGAAGGCGGGAGAAATACCTTATAAATTTTATTTCTTAATTATTCCAAATAAGTAATTAACCCAAATAAGAAACAAGCGTAAACCCCAAGTGATTATTTTTCAGTTATCTAAAAATAACATGACGAGTTTAAAGTGAGCAACTATGAAGCCTCTTTTTATAAATGTGATATTTTAATGCGTAGTCGTCATGGCTGAGTGTGAAGGGATGCAGAGGAAGCTGATACAACTGATTATCACAATCTTTATTTAACCCAAAGTATCACAATCTTTTTTTTCATGCATATCAAATCATTTCCTTATGGACAAAATAATTCTAGAACATAAGTAGTGTGAAAGTGACAGTTCAGCAACAGGATCTCAAACTCGCAGGCGGATTGCGGATG
>KK115092.1:214361-271451 GCA_000611955.2 Stegodyphus mimosarum | reverse complement strand
ACAGTTAGTATTTAACATTTGGTACCACAACATTTGGTGACGTGAAAATTGCCACGGAACACTACATTGTCCCTATTAGCTGCGACGACAGTCGGTTCCCAATCCTTGTTGCAATTGATAATGATGGCACTGGGTGGTTTCTCCAAATCGCCTGTTTGAAAGATAGATCATTGAAGCGGGAAACCCACAGCAAGTCCGTCCTTAATATAAGGCTCCTGAACAAAAATGAGATCAGCCTCAGGTTCTACTGCGTAATGCGTAAGTTGAGCAACAGCAGCCTTAGCGCGTTGCAGATTGATCTGTATACATTTAATTGAAAGTCCATTGCAGATAAAATCCATGTTTATAGTATCAGCCGATGCATTTCCAATAGAAGGCAAAGACTGATTATTAGTACTCATAGTTTGTCTTATCTCGGATGGATTGCACACGACGTTGGTACTAGATACAGGCTGAGTCGTAGGCAGGATGGTCGTAGTCGAAACCAGTTCCGAATCGAGCATTGGCATCACTGCAGTTGATACACAGTCGATTTTGCGCTGTACAGTCCCGGATGCCGTGCTCCTCAGCACAGTAGGAAAAAAATTGTTTTCGACTCTTGCAGTTCACTTGTAGATGATCGAACTGCTGGCATCGGAAACATCTGCTAATTCCAATGTGTTCCGAGACTCTATGTGCCTGCCAGCCGAGGAAGATCTTGTGTTGTTGCATAAGTGCACAGAAGCCTCCTGGACTCGAAGATCCACTTAACGTGCCCTTTACGGCGCTCTCTGAATAGAAGGAGAGGCTTGAAGATGTTACTGGGCATGCCAGTGGCACCATTGATTTCGGCAGCGACATCCTCTGGCTTGATGGATTCGGGCAGGTCATGAACTGCGCATCGAGGTCTGCGTCGGTGGGGACGACTAATCTCCGCTGGGATGTCCTGGTTTTGGATTTCTTTTTCAAGGACATTGTCATCATCATTAGAGTTACACACCACCTCTAAACCGCCTCGGCGGGTTTTAATAATTCTCTTAATGCCAACCTTAAGTTTTGAGAGAGAAACTTTAGCATTTAATTCAGCTTTGAGCTCAACTTCTAAGACGTCCGCTTTGGGATTAATATATATACGAGGCTTGTTATGTTTTCTAGCAATCTCCGCAAAAGTAGGTATTGGAGGAGCAGGCAAAGATGTAGACGCCGGTAAATCACTTAGCACAGGAACAGAAGATAGTGATGGCGAGGAATGAGCTAATTCGCAACAAAGTACTGTGGACTTTTGTTAACATCAAAACCAACCTTGGCGGGCTTTAATACAAATTCAGGACCCGCTGAAGCAAGAGTTTGTAAAACAGTAAGAGAATTTAAGAGTCTAGTGCGTAAATCCGTATGCAGCGAAAATTTTGAACTTCATTTAGTAGTTGCAATTCTTTGAATGTCGTCACACAGTGCAGTAATTTTATGAGGTAAATCAGATGCCAATACTAACGTAGGATCAAGTCCATTTTCTGGATGTGCTGAATCACCGTCAATCGGGAGAACTGATTGACAGGACATATTTCAAAGAAGAATTTTGTAAATACTTAAAGCACTCGATGATTGATCAGTTGTAAAGGTGGCGTGCAGTACTTAATAACTTAACAATGTTGGGTGCACTTCAAAATTTGTAACAAACTTGGTCGTTAAAATTCTCTGTTTTTCATCTGTTTTAAAACTTGCTGTAATCCAAAAGCTGTTACATTCAGGTGGTACACACTGAGCACACACTATTTCAAATCGTAAGTGAGTCACAAAACACATTTTTTACTAAGTCCAGAAATTATTGCAAAAATTTGTATCTCCGCTTCTAATTAACGGATCTGTTTCAAATTTGGAAACTTGAACCTGCCATGATCTTATTGGAAGTATGGCACAAGTTTCAAGTTGGTACAATAATTAGCGGCCTAATTAGCAGTGGACTGATTAAAACCCTACTATGAAGAAATTTGCATTTGGATTTGGCCTTGACAGCTTCCTCTCCTCAAAGGGGGGGGGGTGGATTGCGACCGTTACGAAGCTTCAACGGTCAAATCGTCTTCCGAATCGAAATGCTGCTATGTAATTACAGTAATTTGGCCATAATTAATTTTGTAATTATCCAATTGTCTTCACACATATCTTGAATTGAAAATGTTACTATCCAATTGTCTTCACACATATCTTGAATTGAAAATGTTACTATCCAATTGTCTTCACACATATCTTGAATTGAAGAGGGAATTTTTCTCTACAAGTTGATGTAACCTTTAGGTCGCGACGGGTAACAGCAGCTCCCTCAGAGGACTTCAAAGGTGGTATATCCGCCAAAGGTGGTAAGCTGCCAGATAATGAAAGGTGGTAAGCTGGTGAATGAAAGTTGGTAGGATAATGAAAGGTGGTAAGGTAATGAAAGGTGGTAAGGTAATGAAAGGTGGTAAGTTAATGAAAGGTGGTAAGCTTCCAAAGGTGGTAAGCTGCCAGATTATGAAAAGCCCCAGTTTAAAGCGCTTCAGATTTCTGCAGTGAGTGGCGGCAGTAACGGACGTTTCATCATGGGACACATCAATGGCGTTCCTTGTAACATGACGATCAAGACGGGAGCTAATGTTACCATCATTCGAAAAGATTTGGCTCAACAACTGGAAGGTAAACTTATCTGGATGCCGCCCTGCGTTACCCTCCAGACTGTGTCCGGCGAGAAGATAGATATAGTGGTAAGCTGGTGAATGAAAGGTGGTAGGATAATGAAAGGTGGTAAGGTAATGAAAGGTGGTAATATAAGGAAAGGTGGTAAGCTTCCAAAGGTGGTAAGCTGCCAGATTATGAAAAGCCCCAGTTTAAAGCGCTTCAGATATCTGCAGTGAGTGGCGGCAGTAACGGACGTTTCATCATGGGACACATCAATGGCGTTCCTTGTAACATGACGATCAAGACGGGAGCTAATGTTACCATCATTCGAAAAGATGTGGCTCAACAACTGGAAGGTAAACTTATCTGGATGCCGCCCTGCGTTACCCTCCAGACTGTGTCCGGCGAGAAGATAGATATAGAGGGGAAATTAAACGTTAACATCACGTTTGGAAGTACCGCTTACCATCACACAGCATATGTAGCAGAAATTACAGACCCTTGCATACTCGGATTGGACTTTCTAAGAAACTACAATTTTTCCTTGGACTTCAAAAATAACGAACTGCATTCTGCCTATGAGGACATAACGTTATTCGGGATAAATGATGAATGAGTGAAATCTATCCACAAAATCATAGCCCAAGACGATATCACAATACCGGCAAGAACAGAAATTTTACTTCCTGGATCCATAGCCGAAAACAGAAATTTCCACTACGGCGTCATGGAATATCCTAAGCATTGTAATAGCCCTAAAGGAGTACTAATAGCTTCAGCACTCGTCGACCTATCGGGGACCGTTATCCCGGTGAGAGTTGCCAATGTAACTGACAAGGCGAGAGTTATTAAGAAAGGTGAAGTGGTTGCAGAATGCACTCCAGTAACCAGCGTTGGAAGAAGAAGTAACATCCTAAAAACCGTGTCTTCAGACAACATTACATCGGAGTTATTGCAGAATGCGCAATTAAACGATGAGGAAAAGAATGCTGCCGAGCGTGTCATTAAAGATCTTCAAGATGTTTTCTCCCGCTCGTCTTCTGAGATTGGTCGAACCAGTTTGACTCAACATAAAAGCGATACTGATGATCATCCATTAATCAAGCAACGTCCAAGACGTCTGCCGATTTCGAAACAGGAAGAGGAGCGAACACTTTTAAAGGATATGCAAGAAAGCAATGTCATCGAGTCTTCAGCAAGTCCCTGGGCATCTCCCATCGTCCTGGTGAAGAAGAAAGACGGGTGAACAGATTTTGCTTTGACTATCGCCGGTTGAACGAGGCTACGAAGAAAAACAGTTACCCTCTTCCTAGAATTGACGACATTCTGGACCCTCTTTCTGGAAGCAAGTGGTTCTCAACACTTGATTTAAACAGTGGATATTGGCAGGTAGAAATACATCCTGATGATCGAGAAAAGACGGCATTTACTGCAGGACAAGGACTTTGGCAGTTCAAAGTGATGCCGTTTGTATTATGTAATGCGCCGGCTACATTCGAAGGCCCAACAGAGACTATTTTAAAAGGTCTTTCATACAAAGACTGTCTGATATACCTGAATGACATCATCATCGTCTGGAAGAGTTTCGAAAAACATTTGGAAAATCCTAGAAAGGTGCTTCAGAAACTGAAAGAAGCCAATCTGAAGTTGAGTCCCGCTAATTACAAATTATTCAGACAGGAAGTGACTTATCTCGAACATGTCATCTCTGTTGAAGGTGTGCGCACGGATTCTGAAAAAGTGTCAGCATTTAAAGATTGGAGACGTCCCGAAAATGCCCACCACCTGAGAAGCTTTCTAGAGCTTTGCACCTACTATAGAAGATTCGTGAAGGATTTTTCGTCCATTGCAAGTTCCCTTCACAAGCTGACAGAGAGCAAGCAAAAGATCGTGTGGACAAAAGAATGTGAGGATGCGTTTAAGAACCTGAAGGAAGCTTTAACATCTGCTCCAATCCTGATGTATCCTCAGCTCGACAAACCATTTATTCTCGACACGGACGCGAGTAATGAAAGTGTCGGCGCTATTTTGTCCCAAGAAGTAGAGGGCTAAGAACATGTAGTGGCTTACTGGAGCAAGTGCCTGTCTAAACAGGAGAGGAATTATTGTGTCACCAGGAAAGAAGTGCTCGCCATAGTCAAAGCCGTAGAACATATCCATCATTATCTATACGGCCGAAAATTCCTGCTCCGCACGGATCATGCGTCATTGGCCTGGCTTTTAAACTTCAAGAATCCTGAGGGTCAGATAGCCAGGTGGATACAGAGACTCCAGGAACATGACATTACTATCCGTCATCGCAAGGGACCATTGCACGGAAACGCTGATGCCTTAACTAGAAGACCTTGCCCAGAAAACTGCCGATATTGTTCCAGAGTCGAAGCTAAATACCAACTGGTTAATCCAGTCGCACGACAAATTACAGCATCAACATCGGCTGATCCAGACCCACGGAGTGACAAGGAAATCAGGAGAGACCAGCTGAAAGACCGTGACATTAAACCCATAATTGAGTTAATGGATACCTCAAACAGAAAACCTACCTGGCAGGACATTTCGAGCTATAGTCCCACGACAAAACAATATTGGGCTCTCTGGGACTCACACCATATTCGAAAAGGGTGTCTTGTACCGGAAATTCGAATCGGATGATTGATGATATTCCGATGGCAGCTGCTACTCCCAAGATCCCGGATCCCGGACATCCTTAAAGAAGTACATAGCAGCCCTGCAGAAGGTCAGTTCAGAATGATGAAGACCTTGCAGAGAGTTCGGAAGCGTTTCTACTGGAATAATGCAAAGGATGACGTGCAAAAGTGGTGCCGATGTTGCGATGCCTGTGCAAGTCGGAAAGGGCCGAAGAAACGCAGCCGGGGGAAGCTGCAATGTTACAATATAGGAGCATCTTTTGAACGTATCGCCTTTGACATCTTAGCACCTCTGCCCCGAACTGCTGATGGCAACAAATACATCCTCGTTGTCATTGATTACTTCACCAAGTGGCCTGAAGCGTATCCTATTCCTGATCAAGAGGCTGTCACAGTAGTAAAGATGATGATACAGCAGTGGATTTCCAGGTTCGGAGTTCCTCTTCAGTTACATTCGGATCAGGGAAGGAATTTTACCTCGGCTGTAATCAAAGAACTCTGCAAGCTATTCGGCATTGACAAAACCCAAACGATGCCTTTACATCCCCAGTCAGACGCCATGAAAGAGAGGTTTAATCGAACAATCCTCAATAACCTCTCATTAATGGTTTTCAGAAACCAACAGGACTGGGACAAAAAGTTACCACTATTTTTACTGGCTTACCGCAGTGCTGTCCATGAGACTACCGGCTATTCCCCATCTCATATGCTCTTCGGTCGGGATCTTCGCCTGCCATGTGATCTTTTGTTTGGTAGCCCTCCGGATGCGCCTTCATCGCCTGGGGAATACATTCAAAATCTGCAGGCCCGGTTTGAAGTGATGCACAACTTTGCACGAGAGCGAGTCAACTTGGCGACGGAGAAGATGAAGACGCGCTACTGGGCATTGTTTCAAAGAAGCAGACAAGGTGTGGTTATGGAATCCGACTCGCAGAAAAGGAGTTTTTCCGAAACTACAGTCACCTTGGGATGGTCCTTACACAGTCCTAAACAGGCTGAACGACGTCGTGGTTCGGATCCGTAAGTCATCGAAATCTAGACCTAGAGTCGTTCATTACGAATGGTTAGTTCATTACTATGGCCATAGTACGTAGTGTATATAATTGTAAATAGTATAAGACTATGGTCCTATTTGTATTTAGTATTTGATTTGTATTTGTTAAGTACTAGTATTTGATAAGTATTTATATTTGATAGTATTTGACAGTATTTGTATTTAGTATTTGATAGTATTTGACAGTATTTGTATTTAGTATATGATAGTATTTGAATTGTATTTAGCGTTGGATAGAATTTAAGTTGCTGAAAGTCCCTTATTGCAATTATTGTTTATTTTGTTATTGTAAAGTAATATTTATTACAGCACTCATGCCTTAGTTGTAAGTTTCGCTTCCTGTCCAAGGATTGTACTGCCCGAGACGTGCAGTCCTTGAGAAGGAGGCAATGCTACGGATTTCACATTTATTTGGCTATTTATTTAGAATTGTAATTAAAATTGCTTTATATTTCCCTTGCAACGCAGACGATTTTTGAAGAGATACGTCAAAAAATAAAAATAAAAGAGCGCATGCATTTAATGTTTAATAAATAAATATCTTTTAATTACTGTTGCCACCCAGAAAAGTCTAGAAAAATCGAAATTGTTCTAGTGATAATTAAAAAGCTTATAAAAGCCGAATTGGATCAATTTTATATGAGACGACTAGAAATACATGCATTGAGCACACCGCGATTATCATTTATAGTAGAACTGATGATCTTTATTTATTTATCTCCGTATATAATCCTCCACGAAGCCAAATTACCGACAGAGACCTGGACTGCTTAACTAACAGAGATTTCTCATTACTTATAGCTGGAGATCTAAATTCTAAACATCCATCTAGGAATTCACGTAGATCGAACAATAATGGCACCGAACAATAAAGGATCGAACAATAAAGTCCTACAAGATTTCGCTACCCAGGCTCTTCGAAAGTTCTCGACATTATTAGCACTAAAAATATTATTCAAACTCCTTACCTTGAAGTCCTCCAGGAAAGGTCTTCTGATCACCTACCCGTTAAATTCATCTTGAATGGCTTTGAACAAAATTAACAAAATTTCAAACATATTGTTAACAGGGAGAAATTTAATACTATTATTGAAATCCCAAATGCTCACCCTAATCTTGCTAACACTTCAAATATCGAAAATGAAATCCATAAAATCAACTCCAGAACTCAAAGTGCTGTACAAGAAGCTACTACCAATAAAGCAGATCGCTCTCAAAATTCACTTCCAGATTATATTCGAGAAAAAACTCAAAGATAAGAATAGATTGGCAAAACGATTTGAGAAATACTGGGACCCCAGATTAAAAAGATACTTAATCAAAAAGTTCGAGAAATCTCTAAATTACTCTGCGTTTATAGATCACGTAAGTGGGAAGAACTCCTAGATAACACGGAATATGAACCTAACTTTATTTGGAAAATTGCTACAGCTCTTAAAAAGCCATTTGCGGATCGCATCGACCTATTCAATATCCCCAATGGACTGGTTTATTCTGAACAGGAAATAGCAGAAGTTTTAGCTCAACAGCTAGAAAACACCTTTACTGCTAATCCCAACTTCGATCCTGGAACGGAAATAGGAGTCCCAGAATTCAAGTAGAATTTAATTAATCGCACTGACGTAAATTATTTATTACCTACCTCCCCTACAGAAGTACAGAACGTCATTAAGAATCTCAAGATCAGAAAAGCACAAGGACACGATTCAGTCTCCCTGAGATGATTTTAAAGCATTATGAGGGTACCTCCTCTTCTGTTATGTTGACGGTCGTTGCGATGTATTTTATATCCAGTAATTTTAAAACGATCACAGCGGCGTGAATGAGTTTCATTAATAAGCATTATGTCAGTATTATGTTTATTTAAAAAATGCTGCAATTCAGTCTCTTGACGTTTAATGTTATTTGCATTAAAATAGGCGATATTTAACTATAGTAGTATCTGTTATATTTAAAATTCTTTGCAAAATTTTACTGGCCATATTCCATGTTCTTTAATAGGTCGAATGCTTCCATCCCAATTTGGATTTTGTCCAAAATGGATTTTGACTTTTTAAATCTTTCAAAAATAGTTTTAGCCGTTTGAAAAAATGTATTGTTAATGAAGGGTATTTTTAATCCAGAAAATGAATGACTGTAAGACATCCTTGATGGAACCACTTTCTGACTTTTGAGTAGGAGGAGTCTTTGAAAATTTTTCAATTTCCTTTCGAGGTAGTGAGGAAAGTTTTCTTCATCATTCGATGGTGGTGGTGGGTTTCTCTGAGTGTTGGTGTTTTCGCGCATATTTTGAGAGCATTTTTCACACCCACGATAGGACGCAACATGGGGTCCTTCACATAAACAACACTTGCCGAGATGTTTTTTGTTTTTCTTACAACTTGATGTTCCGTGGCTTTCACATTTTAAACAGCGAGTTTTATGGTGGCAGTGCGATTTACTGTGTACATATCTTTGGCAGTTTAAATTGTTCAACGAATATAGCAAGTCCTGTGAGATGGGTTAAATTAAATATTTGTTTGCATTTTTCACTTCGAGCTACCTCCACTAAGAATAGCGGTAAAGATCTAATTTCATCATCTATTTTCCTAGTAATTTGTTTTACTGATTTAACAGGTATAACTTTTTCTATTAGATCTTCTTCAACTTCAGCAACTGGAGTGCGAATTGGGAGTTTTTTTATTACTGCACGAATAGGTTTATCTTGTGCTAGAGGGAAGGTATGGTAAGAGCGTTGACGATCGTCTAGTAGAGCAGTTACTTTACGATAGTTATCAGGAGTAAAAACTTTGATGCGAAGATCTCAATCTTCCAAATTTCCTTCAACTGTTCTACTCCATGCTTAAGTATATCATATCTGATTGGTATCCAGTGATCGACGTTGACGACTATTGTAGGAGGGAATTATCCCTGCCTTTTTACGCTGTGTAATAAATTCATTATTGGGATTTCTATTGGAGTTACCAACTTCCATTTCGTCGTTATGAGATAGAGTACTAATCTTGTTTTGATGGATATAATTATATCTGAAGTTTCACTTATAGTCCGTTCATGAGTTTTTCGAGAGTTAATCCATTCTATTGCAGATTTTTTAACTGGGGCAGTTTTAGCGGTAGATGCTTTCGTTTTTCCGATTGGTTGGTTTTAACTGTTTCCTGGTTAACTCATTGGTTGAGTTTAATGTCAGTACTTTGAATGAGGTTTTGAGATCGTACAGCTAAATCTTCAGGTATGTGAGGATCATTATTCCTAAAAGGATTTACAATATTTAAGAAAAGTCCATTCTTAATTTGATGGAATTTCTCTAAATCAGTAGAATCGTATTTAGATTCAAACAGCTCAAGATTTTGTCTAAAAATATAAATCCTAGCATTGAGATCTAAGTCTTTTACCATATCCATCATCAAAGAAAGTAAAAAGAAGAGAAAACAATACTTACTTTAACGACACCTAAGGTATGAAGCCTTACCAGTATAAAAAAAACGTATTCTCCTCATCATCAAAACAGCAAATCTTTAGAACGAACCTCGCAGTTCAAGCGAAAAACTCACTAGGTCTAATTAATTAGGTTTAGCTACACGGAAACGCTTTTTTTTTCAGTTTCACTTATGATAATAATAAAAAAAAGTCACACTAGATGGAATGCCACTTAAATTGCACTTAGCATATAACCCTTAATTACAATTTAAATAAATTTAGAAACACAAAAAAAGCATAAATTCGAGAGCTCATCAACATCTATACCAAGATCTATAGAACGTTGACGTCGTCTGTTGTTTCGCGAGCTGGAGATAAAATGCTTTATTTCGAAAATTGTTGCAACTGTTCGCTTTCAAATTGTACAATTTGTTAATAAAAAATTTGTAAGTTTGAGAAAAAAGAAATAAAAAGAGCATTGCCAAACATTAAACATACTATTATTATTATTTATTGCATAAGGTGATATGCTGACGCTGAAGAAAGTACGTGGTAGCAGACTTCATTTTATTTCGGAAATGTTTCGTGAATGTTAACATTTTAAGTAAATAGTTGCTGTTAGCAACTTTTTTGTTGCAGGTTAGGGTAATGACACGATATCTTATTGCCACGATAATTCTTTTATTGATATTGAGAAAAAGTTGTTATATTACATTAAATTTAAATCATAATGTCATACATATACGTATTAACCTGATGTGTCAAAAGGTTTTGTTTCCTCGTTTGGCAACAAAAACTTATTTTGAGTTGGTTGTTGCTTGGAAAGAATGAACTGACATCATTCATACTGAAATATTTTTATACATTTTCATTTCAGGTGTGTATAGAAGTTATACATTTTGCTTTGGCCACAGCCCGCTAGTAAGACTATAATATGCGTCATGGAGGTTAGAATAGATGGAGTAACCTTTCTCCGTATATCACATGCAATGAAAATGAAGCCGTGAAGCGTCGGTATGATATCACGTCTTTATAGTGACCGCTGCCGTACGCGAACTTTGTTTACATTCTAATCTGTCTTGTTTTCATGTTATCTATTCATCACTGAAACTTTATAAGGCTTCCATTATAATTTTGATACTTAATATAAGAGATTTTCTACTTGTTACTACTTAATATAAGATACTTCTACTTTCTTAATATAAGATACTTCTACTTTCTTAATATAAGAATTTTTCTACATATAGAAAAGCCACAAGGATTGCAAACAACGTTTTCAAATTTATTAAAATCTAGTACATGAAAATGTGTAAATAGCAACTATAACACAAATGTATACATAAGAAAACCTGGAAGATCGCTGGAAGTGTCAATGGTATTTTGAGCAAATTATGCCTAAAAACATTTTTCTATGCCTGTGGACGTTGATATTTTCTTTCAAATTCAGTGTAATTTTATTTAACAATATATTTCGCAGTCTTACCGGTAGCGTAATGGCAAACCGCACATTCAGTTGAACAATGTTAAACGAATTACGCACCGGTAAGGTCTACGCATGCCCAGAAGAGAATTTGGCGCAATTACGACTTTTACGTAATTTTAAAAGAAAATAAACATGGCATATGGTTGATGTTCTGTTATCTGGACGTAAACAGTTCGGGGTTTTAAAACTTGTTAGGTTGTACGTTGCTTCATTACTTAGGTGTAAATATCGATTGTAAACTCCCCAAATTTTCGTTTAAGAAGGATTACAAAACAGGAAACATTACATGATGTTGTTTATTGATTGTATTTCTGAGGAATAAAAACAATCGATTATTTACCATGCGCTGCATTCATAAATACTTTAACAACTTAAAGAATATATCTAGTTTAAATTATTACTGAATTAAGGCCAAAGAAATTATTACAAATAACTGATATTAAATGTAATGTTTATGAACAAAAGAAACCAAAATGAATTGAAACAGAAGCAAGGGCAATAAGCACAAAAAAAAAGTGTCCATAGTATTGCAATCGTAAAGAGTCGCTAAGGCCTACATGACGACAGGCTTGTGTAGAGTTGCTTATTTTTATTCGCCAGTATTTTCTCCCACGCCAACGGTACACTATTGAGCATGCGCAGTAAGCGAAATTCGTTAACATTGATCAACTCAATGTGCGGTTTGCCATTACGCTTACCGGTACGCTGTATAGCGGCCATGATAAGACTTACGTCACGTTGCTAACATTTCCTTAGCTTCAATTTTGTGACGTCATGCTTAATCTATCTATTCTAACTTCCATGAAATGCTTTTAAATTTTATTTATTCAACGTGATGAAAGTTAATATTTTTCATTTTAAAGGTTTTTATTTTAAATATAACTTATCAGTTGTTTTAAATAACTTTGTTTCAAATGTAAAAGTGTAATAAAGTAGAACCAAAAAAAAAAATTCTTCTTATTTCAAACTTTTTATACTGATAATATTTGTGATGGCTAATGTTTTCAGTTATAATTTGGAAATATAAAATAGCTTGTCAAAATGTTAAATGCAGCATATGTTGAAGTAATGCGTAAGGGATGAAATATACTTTTTTTAAAATCTTGCAATGACATTACTTTGTCAGGCAAACCAGAATAAAACAGCCTAACTAATAAAATAACTAACTTATAAGGTATTTTCCGCTTTCTTTGCATGCCATCGTGGTGTAGTGGTCTGCATGCTCGACGCGTAACCGAGAGGTCCGTGGTTCGATTCCCGGCGAAGGCGTTGCTTATTTTTCACCTCTCCTGCTTCGAAATAACCTAATGTCTCTACAAACTAATAAAATAGCCTAACCAATAAACAAGAATAAATAGCGTAATTTAAATAAAAAAGTAAAAAATAAAACAATTTACGTTTGGAGACAGGGGAGGCCAATCATTAAGGAATTGTTGAATTGATGATTGATGATTCTTTAGTCTGAAAAACGGCTTTTGAACTGCTATACGGCTTTTGAACGTGTGGAGTAGCAGTATTCTGTATAAGCACAGTTGCTCCAAGCCGCCGACGATCTTCAGAATTCTCCAACAACGATGGGGTAGAGCATATCTGGGTTTCGGTGGGAGTAAGCTGTTCGAAGAGAAACAGTACAAGAACGGATTCAGAAAACTCTTATCATATTTTAAATTTAAGTAAGTTGAATGGAACTTTAAAAAATGAATGAGGATTTTTTGGAATCGAAATTTAAGATTAATGCGTGCTAACAGCGCCATCCTAATGAAACTGCGTGTCTCTCGTCCATGCAGTGTTCCAAGACTATTCACTTTCGATCTCACCGCGAACAAGGAACTATGAACAGAAGGCGTCTCAACCAGATCAGTAGGTAAGTCTTGCTGAACAAATAAATTTTTAAGAGTTAATAACATAATAGAATTCTCTGGAATCCGTTACGTGGTGGCACCTGGTTGATCTAAATTTTGTGCGATGCATCGATGAAGTTTGAATCCCTATCACCTACAGTGAGTTTGAAGCTCTTTCACTTTTGATGCTCTCATTCTGTACAAGTGCATCAAGACACTTTTGGTCTCTTTTCGGTCTAACTGATAACTTTCCTCTTTCATTGAAATTGACAATAATTTTCCGCAGTTCATTAGTAGTTAGTTACCTGACCTGTTTAAAGGCCCTTTAACGACTAAAAGACTGAAGTCGTCAAAACGCTATTAGGCATATGTGCTACCTTTCACACAAGAAAACGGCCTATAGTGGTGTGAAATTTAGAATTAATGTTTTTCGCTTAATTTCTTTTCCGTTGATTAAATAAGAACTCCTTAAATTTCATAGCTTATGATGAGAGAATCAGATTGCAGAGAACTCAGAAGAGGTGAAATCTAATTATAGATGTTCTTTACAGTAAATGGTGTCTGAGAATTGCGACAACAAGGTCGTACATTCGAAGAGAGCTCAAGAAACAGGTAAAATGCGTATGATGTGATTACAAGCTAATAAGACGTACAGCGTACGGCCTCATATTTTTTGGTAAAGGGAAATGCACGAGAACTCTTAAGAACTTTCGCTACGTCTTGAAAGTACCACAGAGATAAGGGAAAGTATGTAAAGGACCCTTTGATTTGACTCTGATAAAAGTTAAAAGAAGGCATCATTCGTGTTTTTAGAAGCAAACAATTATGGCTCAAATCAAAGGCTTCGCTCAAATTGTAAGTGCGGCAATGGATTGATTAACTGAAACAAAGATAAGTAAATTAGCCTAACGGCTGAACAGTTTGAACAAAGCGCAGGGTATCTTTGACTTGCACTCGGCCTTAACAAGCCTAAGGTGGGAATAACGCAACGTCGCGGAATACCAGTCGCAAAGCAATCAAATTAGCCAACAGGGCCTTCAGCAGGCAGAACACGTTTCTACTCTCTAAAACCTTCCTTTAAATATTCTCTTTTTTCTACCTTATTTGAAAATCCAGCGAGCTAGAAATTTACATTCTGGCAGGAAAATGGAAATAAGGAAGATAGGAAAGTAGTTTAACATAAAATAACTGGTTAAAGAACTTAAACCAAATCCTATAATAGCTACCAAGTGGAACAGTTATTCTTTTAGTGACTAATTATAATTGACGGTGTCATCAAAATGGAAAATAAACCATGATTTCATTTAAGATGTAGGTTGAACAATAAGCCTTGATGTTAAAGAATACTTCCAGCATAAGCTTGATATTCTTTTGTTTTGCAAAATATAGATTTGCATGGAGGATTTGGGGATTTGAACATAGCTAATATCGCTAACGTCGTATCTATTTAATATGCATGAGAGGTTTCTTGGGAGGCGAGGGGATCTCGATAACTGCATCTCATTAAAAGATGCTGGCGCCTTTACGCAGGCTGACCACTGATATTCTTTAAAGCAAAAAAAGCAGCAAAGCGACGTAATATGAATCTAGTATTATGATGATCAGATAACGAGCAACATTTAAAAGTACCAAAACTGTTATTCCAGTGTGCAAATAGGATGTTCTTTTCTGTTTACATTTTTTAAGCAAACGAAAAATCGTCTTCGCGTATCGCTTATAGAGTCATTAGGTTATTTGGAAGCAGGAGATATGATTAAATAAGCAACGCCCTCGCCGGGATTCGAACCACGGACCTCTGGAATACTCGACCAGCCTGCTGACCACTACCCAGGAAGGCATGCGAAGAAGGTGGAAGAAATACTTTATATAATCCCCCTTTTAAAGGGCGACTGGGGTTTAGGGGACCCAATCGCCAAACCCCGGTGGTGGAGAATCATAATCCACTAACTTTTTAGTTTCGTCGCCAGTGTAGAGTCATTAGGTTATTTAGAAGCAGGGGATATGATTAAATGAGCAATGCCCTCACCGGGAATCGAACTACGGACCTCCGGAATACGCACCCAGCGTGCTGACCACTACACTACGAAGGGATGCGAAGAAGGTGGGAGAAATACTTTATACGCTGACCTAGCATAATGGTGCAAACATTTTTATACAGCAGTTATTTTTAAATCTAAAATTAACTTTGATAGTTACTTTTTCGCCGATGCTCTTTAATGAAGGTTTCAGACTTGGATTGTATTGGTCATTCGATACAAAGTTTCAGGCGCTTTTATGGTGAGTCCCAGTTGCTCAGAGGTCCGAATTCGAATACTTAGGTTCGACAATGTATAATGTTTTTATTAAAGTTGATTATAAGCAATAAATACATTTTACAATTTAAAATTTCCAACATCCTTATATGTCATATTATGCATTTAGCTATTTACAATTTCATGAAGTACAAGTGTTTTCTGGATCTCAGCTATCAGTTTATTGACTACTTACAAAAAGAGAAAGAAAAGCAATTGTAAGAAAAGCTTTCCTAGTCAGGGACATTTAATGAATAAGAAAGCTTTCTACATTTTCATCTCCTACGAAAAACATCTCGTATACTTATTTCCAAAAGAAAATCGATACTTCTACGGCCATTATCTGTCTGCAAACATTTACTACTATTGGAAGCGATTGCAAAAATTCTCATTTAATGCCATATATGAATGCCACTTTCATTTAAACTACATGGAAAATAAAAATGAAGGCCAGAAATGTAGCAGTATACACACGCCATTTAAAGAAGAAATGATTTTTAATGAAGTGCGCTTATAAAATCACAGAGGAAAATTCATCTATGTGCAGAACTTACTAGATTCTCCATACAATAAATAGCAAAACAAAAGCAATCTGTAAAAGTGAAAAATTTCTTCCTATGTTCCTAGCATATATATGTACATTATATAATTATCACTTGCTAAATATTGCGAAGTTCTGTATTTTTTTACATGTTTCCACGAGTCAGTTTATTAGCAAAATGATACTTCGTTCATATTGAAAAATCTTGCTTAAATAATTTTAAAAATTTCGAAGTTCTGTAAAGTCATTAGATTTTTTGGAGCAGGAGACGTGAAAAATGTGCACTGCCTTCGCTGGGACTCTAAACCTCGATGTCTCAATTGCAACTCGAGTATGCTTCCAATTACACCATGAAGACATGCGGAAAGAAGGGGGAAAATATTTTATATACTCGCACTTTTAGAGGGTGACTATGTAGAGACATTAGGTTATTTAGTAGCAGGAGACATGAAAATATGCAATTCCTTCGCCGGGAATCGAACCACGGACCTCTGAAATACCGGCTCAGTGTGCTGACCATTACACCACGAAGGCACGCTAAGAATGTGGGAGATATACCTTATATACTCCCCTTTTTAAAGGGCGACTAGGGTTTTAGGGGACCTAGTCGCCAAATCCTGGGTGTGGCGAGTCATCATCCACAACCCTTTTAGTTCGGGCGCCAGTGTAGAGACATTAGGTTATTTAGTAGCAGGAGACATGAAAATATGCAATTCCTTCGCCGGGAATCGAACCACGGACCTCTGAAATACCGGCTCAGTGTGCTGACCAATACACCACGGAGGCACGCTAAGAATGTAGGAGATATACCTTATAACTATTATAGGATCCGATCGCCTTATAATGGAGGTAATGCATTTTCGTCGACTACCATTGTTTAATTCGGGAGGTGCTTGTAGAGTTATTATACATTTTTTTTGGAAGCAGCAGACATGAAAAATATGCAGTGTTCTCATCGGGACTCGAAGCCTGGACCTCTCGAATACGAGTACCCATACAATTACACCACAAAGGCATGCAGAAAGGATGGAGAAAATGGTTCTTTTTTATATTTTTTGTTTTCTCTAACAGGTGATAAAAGATTAAGCTATGCAATCGATTTTCCCCGATCTCAGGCACTCTTGTTATTTCCAGATAATGTAGAGAAGCCAAGAATAAAAGATTAAGAAAGCGGATGGGATATGATTGAATAATTATGCGTTCATGTAATTGATTTATCTGACTATTAAAACCTTCCAATGCTTTGTGGCTACTACGTTTAAGATTAGAATCTGGTGCCTGGTAATTTTGGTATAATCTCAGAGAGAATATTTTCAATATGAAACAAATTTACTAAAAGTAAAATTTGTATATTGTTGCGTTCTACGTTTCGTGTATTTGGGGTGATTGATGGCAAAACTTGACGAAGAATTAAGACACAATTCATTCTCCAGTATTATACAGAAGAGTTCTAAAGACACCTTTACTGTCATCGAAAAACTACAATAAACACGCTGAAACAATTAGCAACACATCCTTGAGGCTACAACAATGAAGACAGCTTCACGGAAAAGCACTAAAGTACAGCTTCTGACTCGGTTCAGTGGCTTTCAAGTTAACTTCTGAACTCTACTACACTGCTACTGAACTCAAGATGCTCTTCACGATAAAACTGCTACTCCGCGTACAGGAAGGGTATTTATAGCTTTTGACCTGCCTTCGAGAACATTCTCGGAAAAACTGGTAAGAATTCGTTCGAGAATGTTCTCGTTCCGTCTATGGCATATCTTTGTCACCAAATGGGCGATTTCGCGCTCGCTTTACGGATAAACCCGCTTTGCTAGACATTTCGTAACAATACAATAATTTAATAAAAGTTCTAATCTACGTAGAACTTTGGTAAAAAATGAATATTTTTTTTTATTTACGCCAAGCGAAAATTCGGAATAAACCGCAAAATGCTTTCAGAATTCTTCTACATTTTTAAATATAGTGAGTAAATTCATAATTATAGTGTCATTAAATCTTTCGAATTATGAATATTTTGATTTCAAAATTGTGCGATGAGACAAAATGGAATCTGAAACAATTTTTTTGAGTCTCACGGGTTTGACTATTAGTCAAAATGTATTCTGCCTGCTAAAGGCTACGTTAGTTGTTATTCTAAGATTAACTTTCCTGTGTGAAGAGTTGCTTTATTTTGCTGATAGTGGTCTCAAGTCGGTGCAAGCTTGATAATCAACTACCACGTTTAAATTACTCTGCGTAGTCCTTGGCTAATAGATGCTTAAATTTAGTTTTAAATACAAAGTTTTACTTTCGAGTTCACGTCATAAATGCTGGCTGATTTAGCACGCAACAGATGTGTCTTCTGTTAATCTAACTTAATCTTAAATAAAAAAGGTCTTTTTCTCGCTTCTTAAGCTTTCTTTCATCTTAGACATAGCGATAAGTCACTATGTCTAAGATGTCTATTTGAGGATTTGCCATAAGTTACACTAAGTTTCAAGTGTGTTCTCTATAGTGGCGTCTGAACAATAGTGGACCATGTCACAAGGAAGCTCAACTTTTAGTCTGGCTTTACCAAATCTTCAAACTCCACAGGAACCAGTTAGTCCCATAGAAGAATCTGGTTTCATTGCGAATACACGCGGGCCTCTATGAAACCTGCAGTGACGTTTGATGGAAGAAGTTCGGTAAATACATTTTTGGTACATATCAATTCGCCTTTTGTGCTATATCCAATACCAGAAGTGCAAAAAGTGACTAGAGCACTTGTCGCACTAAGAAGACAGGCATTAAATTGAAACAAATGCATCGACAAATTTGCGTTGGGTGATGCAGAAAATGACACCTATAAATTCTAAATATTTAGAAATACCCTTCTCAAAGTCCTTTTGTGAAATTTTAGGACAAGTTAGAAGCTGAATGTTTCAGCAAATATCTTAAGATTGAAGATTTGACTGAGTTCTTATTACGGAAAATCAAGTCTGTAATCTGATGTGCCGCAAAAGGCCAGACGAAGAGGTTGCTGTCTCAAAGATAAGATTTCTTTGAATTAAGGAACCATACTATGCTCGAGAATCTGCTTAAACTCGCGGTGAAATCTGAAAGCAAACGAGTTGCAGTAAGTAGTACAAGTGTGGCCGGATATGGTCAGAAGCTGAATGGCCAATTGTTTAGGCCTGCACCACAGCGAAGGCCACCATTTAGACAGAATAAACAGTTTGAAAAAGTGGCAAAAATTTTCAATGAGTCAAAATGAAGGGCAAAAGAGAAAATAGGGAGAAGGAAATAAACAAAATTTAAACTAAGCAGAATTACTGAATATAAAAAGGTACAGTTGCCGTGGAGGCAAGAAATTTCCTCTAAAACTAAACACAAATGTTGTCAAAAGTTTGGCGTTGCCAGTCATACGTGTATTGCTAAATAATATACCTTTGGGAGCATTGCTAAACATTAGGTTTCAGAGCATTTTTCTATCCGAAAATTTATTCTGCAAATACTTTAGAACATATACACTGTTTTTTGCTTTACGGCACCAAAAGTTACTGCCACTGAACGCAAACAATGTATATGCTTAGGAAAGGTTGCATTACACTTCAAAATTAAGAATGAGAAACAAAACGTAGTGTTTTTCCTTGTTTAAAAAATCTTTCCAAGCATAAGTAATTCTAAACAAAGGTTTTCTAAAATCAAAGGGGACAGAAAATTATTCAGGAGGTTACACTGCAGCTGCAGATGAAGAAGTAGGAGGAAGAAGAATCACAACCTTGGAGTTTGAAGTTAAGCACCTATCAGAAGAAAATAAAAAAAAGTGGTGAAATTGGTATGTCAGTGTTCTATATTATTTGATAGCAAGGCGGGACATACCCAAATTATGAGCTACAGTATCGACAACGGAAATTCCTGTTCTGTAACAGCAAAGAACTATCTCTACGAAAAAGTTAAAGAGCAAATAATAGAAGCTCATGTACCAGAAATGTTAAAAAAATAAAATCATAATTCCGATAAGTAGCCCTTACGCTAATCCGAAGGTTCTATGCCAACGAATTGTCTCTCTCCTACAGATTACAAGAACGGCGATTCGTGGATATTATTAAAACTTAATAATACACTGGTTATCTTAAATTAAGGAAAAATCACAATCACGATTACTGAAAATGTTACATGTAGAATTTTATGAAACTTACCCACAATATACAACATATAGTAAGGTATCAAATAACATAAAAAGAAATTATCAGACAATTATGGTAGTATAGAAATTAGCACATGTATAAAATGAACAAATCGAAGGTGTCAGTTTTCTATAGGAGAAGTACCTTCAATATAGAATATGATCGCCTCTAGAAGCAATACATTACATACAACGATGTGTGATGTTTTCAATTATGCGGTCTATCAGTTCCATAGGAAGCAAGAGCCATTGCTCTTGCAAAGCAGTTGCAAGCGAGGCAAGGGTCTGAGGGGCGGATTAAGAGTAGCCAGACATCTCCCTAATACATCCCAAACGTGTTCGATAGGATTCAAGTCCGGGTCTCGAGCTGGCTACTCCATGCGCATAGTTGCTTTCTGTTGAAGATAATCATCTACGATGCGAGCCCTGTGTGGTGTTGCGATGTCATCCTGTAATAGGAAAACATCACCTATTGCCCCGGCATATGGACGCACACAAGCATCATCTCTATAAATCTGAGCATTCGTGGTTCCCCTTGGAAACACATGGAGATCTGTGCTTCCTCCCAAAGAGATGCCACCCCAAACACAGACACTGCCTTTATCCGTATGCATCTCTTTCGTGGATGTTTGACGGATGATAACGAGTTCCAGGTTCTCTCCATGTCAAATAACGACTACTATCGCTTTCTACACTAAACCTGGACTCATCCGTAAAGAGAACAGCCTTCCACTGATCAGGCGTCCAGTGGACATGTTGTCGTGCCCATTGCAAACGGCCATCCTATGGCGTGACGTGAGCGACGCGCAAATGGCTAGTCGCCTCGCCTACAGACCACCTTCGTGAAGCTTTCTACGCCCAGTTGACGTTGACACCAACCTTCCGGTGGCTGCAGCAAGGGAGGATCTAAGAAGAGTCGGAGTAGCGGTTCTATTCCTGCGTGCACGTAATGTCAAATGTCATCGGTGCTCGTCGTAGCAGTTGGCTGGCCTTGGCTGTACCTCCTAGATGCCGAATTTGTGGTTTGAAATTGCCTCCAAAGTCTATGAACCACAGAAGGACTCATATTTAGCCATCTGGCCAATACTTTGTCCTGCCTCTAGTCTCCCAATGGCCCTCCATCGTAGTTCTGCAGGCAAATGATGCCTGGAGGTCATTCTTACGAATTGGCTATCTCAGATTTCTGATGTCACTATCACAGTGAAATATGTGGGCTTGCTCTCAAACACGGACTTTTATGCTCCTCGCAGATGACGTATTCCGAGTGCAGCGCCACTAATTTGCATATTGCAGTTTTATTCCGCTACTCTTACTTGGCAACATATTCACATTTTACACGTTTTGGCTTATTTTTGAGGGAGTTATCGCTATTTTCGTGATTTTTCCTTAATTTATGATAAACAGTGTTTTACTAAATATGCTGTCATTCATTCCACTTCAAATAATAGAACAAATCATCCGAAAGTTAAATATAAGTAAAACATGACAACATTAGATTATACTTCAGGATACTTTTTATTCTGTGTAAACCCAGAAGATGCTCCGAAAACGGCATTTATCATAAAGTCATGCGTTTGAGCCTTTTTAAGAATTCGTTCGGCTTATGCGGAGCCGCAACTTGTCAAAGAATGGCGGCCTAACTTTTAGACCGGTTTTTTAGATAATGTAGTAACTGCTAGTGAGGCGATTGGCGAACATATTAAGGACTTACACGAAGTGTTTATCTTCCTTTTTAGGCTTCTGTTCGTGTTCTAGGGATTTTATTAACGATTTCGGTAAATTAGCTGAGCCCTTCTTAAAGCCAAAAGGAAAGAAAGCCAGATTTACTTGGTCGGACGAAGAAAATACAGCGTTCCAGCACCTTAAATATGCTTTATTTCAAGCACCAGTGTTAGTTTTTTGAGGCGGTGGGGACTTAGAAATCTTCGCGGATGCCTTCGATTACGCGGTCGGAGCTCTTTTTGGCATACTTCAGTAAACCTCTCAGTCCTACACAGAGCTACAGAAATATACGGCTACAGAAAGGGAAACCCTAGCAGTTTTGTTAGCAGTTCCAAAATTTGGAGTATATTTTGGGAAAGTTCATGTTACAATATATTCGGGTAACGCGGCTGTGCACCGTTTGTAAACCCGCAAAGTATTTATCACCAAGACTTATTAAATGGGTCCTTAAATTTCAAGAAATCAACTTATCATTAAACATACACGTGGGAAGAAAAATGTAGTGGCCGATGCGTTATCAACAATAAAATTAAATGAGCACATTAGTACGCTAAAGTGGTCTATGTTTACTGCAACAATCCTCTGTTCTGTGAAACTATTCTTACTAAATTATAAGCAGATCCCGAATTTAAAGACATTTATACTTATCTAAAAGATCCTGACCATTCAGAGCATCAGGGCATTATGGAAATTAGGAATAGAGCAAAGAATTATGATGTCATCGAAAATCTTTTATTTTATGCAACAGCTACTAAACATGAATTTGTTGCGAAAAGAAAAATTTGCGGGTTTTACTATTAATTTTTAATTTTACTCTTGCATACTGTCTCTTGGTGTCGTGACAAACTAAAAAAAAAAATTCGCATAAAAAATATATTGAGTTCATAAAACCAACTCATAGAGACTGGTGTTTGAAAACAAATTAATTAATACTTTAAGCTATATTAAATTTTCATAAATCCTCAACACAGTAAATTCAGTTTTATCATATCAACTCTCCACTCTTAAGTTCAATGAAATGAAAAATCCTCCCTGGTGTTTTGTTAAACTCAAAATATTAATATTCATGTAAAATGCATTACCGACACTAAATCATTAACAGCCTATCTCTCACTAAAACTAACTAATCAGCTCTCCTTCCTGAAAACACATAAATTTCAATACAACCTTAGAGTTAGCCACAACACTTAAAAGTAAAACACAGAACAGTTCAAAACACAAGGGAGAAATAAATCTCACACACTAAGAAGTCAAAAACCAGTTCAGTTTCAGTTAAATTAATAAATCTGATCGTATAGTTTTAACCCTCATTAAATTCCCCTACGCCCGCAATAAACTACCCAGATTCGAATGGAAGTTTAACCATGTTTTCCGAAAGGATCACATGGGTGACTTACAGTAGACCACAAGATAAAACACAAAAAAACATACAATAGTGAAACAAATAAAAACATTCATTAATATTCCAAAAGATTATCCATTCAGAATAGCTGGCCAGACTACCCCTACAAAAATTTACTAAAAATTACTCACAGTTCTTCATGCGACAATCTAAACCATGATCAATATTATATTCAAAATTATTAGCTATGTATCTTACAATAATTTCGTAATTATCGCTGAACCATACTTAAGTAGTCTGAAACATTTTTTATTCTTTAAATATTTCCAAATCTTACCAAAATCTTAATGAAACAATTTACAATTTCTATTAATTTTAGAAGGTTACTCAAGCATTTAAACTCACACTACATATACAAATATTTTAAATCAATTTTCGTAAAGTGAAAGATGAAGTTTTTTTCCTAATAATCGATTTCACAAAATCCTAAATCAGTTAAGGGCAATAAGTTTGAGGACACATATAGAATTAAATACAAAATAAAAAATAATAATCAACTCACGGTGGAGAAAAATTCCTGTCCAGATTTCGTCTCCCTAATTGTCTACGAAACGCACGTAAAAGAAGTTCAAAAATCTTTCTTCATCAATGCCGCACCGAATTGTCAATTCTTCTGTTGTAGAAAAACTTCCTCATGGATACAGTCCTTCTGCATGGAAGGAGGTACAACTTAACATGAATGTCCACCAACATTTCGATGATGTTCTCAACAAAGATAAGTGGAAGCCGCAGTAATCTGTAGGTGAAAGCCCACCGACTTCTGAATAATGATGTTCTCACTGAAGATAAGTGCGAGTCGCAGCAATTTGCAGGTGAATGACGTTTTCTCATAATCCTTTTTTTTTAATCTGGAACTACAGCGTGAGCTTTAAATCACATTTTTCCTCAAGGAAAAACATCAGTGAGAATAGGACATAGCCGCAGACCTTCAGAAAGGATTCGCCGACGACGATATGATGGGAGCCCGCATAGTTCTCGGGCCAATTCTCGCACGGACAACCCCGAGAAGGGGCCGCCGGACTCTCTCTCTGCCCTCGAAAAGGACTCGTAAAAATCTGACAAAATCTTGGAAAAATCTCCTCTCGCCACGAAAGCGACCAAATTTAAAACCTCGCGACGCTCAAAAAGTGCACCGCCTCTAAAATTACTATTGGCCAAAAAAAAATCTATAAAATTAAAACTCACCAATGCTACACAAAACAGTAACCCTCTCCAACCATTAGAAACAAACCAATAAATACCCAACAAAATTCTAAGAAAATCAGTCCTATCCTTTCACAATGACAAGCCCCTTATTTTTCAAGCTCAAAGTAGTAAATCTGTTAACGTTGCGACTCTTCAGACAAATCCTAAACCTTTGCACCCCATAATTCTATGAAGAATCGGCGCCGCTAAGCGGATAGCCTTTGAACGAGAAAAACACATGTTCGTCCCCGCAAGAAAAGGGGACGAAAAATTGCAGCTGGTCGCTGACCCTTGACCCCAAAATTCTCCTCCCGTGAGAACGCAAAAACAGACTGTCGCTGCACGAGCTGTTCTGCTAACTTAAAGAAATTTTACCCAAATTAAAAGAAATAATTTAGCAACAGTATAATTTAAAATTACATCTCTAACATGAACATTAAAATTTTACTATTCACTGTAAATTAATAAAATTAATAAGCACTGTAAAATAATACTTAAAAAATCTACACAACAAATTTAGACCATATCCCAGCTAGTTTAAAGCTGAGCATTTCGTAGGAATTGCATGATTCGTCTATTTAGGCTACCTTGGAATAAAGAAAGCGATACAGCGAGCTCATGGAGCTGTTTATTTTCTACAGCTATAACAATTTATTAGTCAATACATCATATCATGTGATGTTACAAGTATTTATCAAACAAGTATTTGTCTCATTTGGGAGCAGTTCGTAGCCAAGTGGATGTGTGATCAAAAGTAAAAAAGATAAGTGGAATTTATTTTTCTTCATGCATTCAGTTTTCATTTTATATCGGGAAAAGCAACAGTTGCAATTTATCTTAAGTTTTGCTTTAAGCGAGGCCATTTCAATTGCTTCTAAGTAGCAAGAAGGTCTGAATTTAATAATACATTTATTCGTAATGATCTTAAGTTTATTCTAAAGATATTAAGTCTGATTTCACTCCAAGAGACTGATGTTTAAGGAAATTTTGGCAAAACTGTAACCTTAAGTAACTCATGTGATGTAAAATATGACTGAATAACTAATTTATCAATGCCTATTGTTGTTGTTGTTAATGCTCACTTGTCTGACCCATAGTCAGCCCAAACCCACGAAATTCCTCGTGGCAAAATGCTCAAGTTTACGCCTGTCGTAACAGCCTTGAGCACTTTATAGGTGACAAAGCGATTTAGCTCAGTTCCGCCCCCAATTTTGAGAGCACCCTGAGAGGACGGATCCGAAGATCTCCCATCCCTCTTCCTTTACCACTAACCTCTCGAGAGGGAATTTCGGATCTCTGCATATTTAGAGAGCCTCCGTGTCGCACGGACATTAATACATTTACGAACATCCATGCCTTCTCCGGGATTCGAACCCGAGGCTTCGGCACTGCAGTTAGCGACGCTGACCACTATACAGTACGGGCAGAATTTTGCAATGTCTTGTATTGGAAATGTTTAATGAAGTATGTTTCATAGTTTAGTATTTCAAACGTAAATTTATGTTAATTTATGCGTTAAACTAAAAGTAAATGCTTGCATAATTGTAAGAATCGAAATCTTGAAGTATGAATGAAATGTTTAAATGTAAGGTAGCAAAGTAAGATTAAATTAGGTGAAACAAAAGCTAGCGGTATGCACGCAATTAAAAGTTAGGCTCTCCAGACAACACAAAAGTTTAATGACCTGTTTTGATTAGTACATTAGATGCAGTTTTGAAATTAAGCTGTTTTTGAGGTCTAGTGTGTTTACGTTTTTAACATGTAGTATGTTGGTAAGATGGTGGTGTTGCTATGCTTGTACAAGTGACAATTGCTCATACATTTCAGTAGATTTTAGTGGAGAATAGCGGGGAAGAAAATATAATGATAGAATTAGTGAAAATGCATGAAAGCTTCTGATAAAAGTGAAGGGATGAAGTAATTTGAAAAGAAAAAAAATGAAAAATGGTATAAAATGTGTTGAATTCTTTTGCTAAATACTTTTCCTACCAGATGGCTGGAAGGAGAATAGTTACTATTATTTCATTAGATGAAGCTTTGTGTTCCGGAGTTTTAGATGTTGTAATATTATTTTGCAAGTTTAATTAAGTACTATTGCTTGTAAAATATTGGCTGGCGGTTAATTAAAATTTAAAATATTAACAAGGTCGTTAAATACTTTCGTTGCGACTACTTAAATTTTGGCAGGGAAAATATAAGGTTTTTTTTTAATTTGTTAACCAGTTATTTTATATTCAGAATCTTTACCATCATTTATCTCTTACAGTTTTTCCATTAAAATGCAAATTAGCTCGCGTGTATTTAAGTGGAGGTTTGAGACTGTGAAGTCAGAGCCTGTACTGCCTACTGAAGGCCACATTGCTAGATTGATATTTTAAGAGAAGAGTTCCTGTTTTCGGCCGTGCATACTTGCCGATAGTAATTTCACACCGGTATGGCTTTAAGAGCTAACTTCGAGATTAATTTTCTCTTCCTAGCATTTGGCTATTTTAAATTTACATTGAATTTCTATTTTGAGTTTTCGCCATAAATCCTAGCTGATTTGTAAACATCAGGTGTGCCTTCTGTTCATCTATTTCAATTTAAAATAAAGGGCCGTTTACATCAGCATTCGTAGTACTTTTGAGATTTACCGGTAAGTCGCCTTAAGTGTTATAGAGGTTTAGTCACAAGTTACAACAACGAAAGACCCAATACCTTGCACAGCTTTTACCTTAAAGTATTACTGAGACAGTCAAGTTGCTGGCAATACAGGCTAGCATTCTAAATTTTGTTCCGTGGTCCTCTGAAATATCTGCTAATATTTAGCAAGAATTTTTGAGGGAAATATTTGTTTTATGTTAAATCCTTGAAATTGCTATGGGCGATAAACAGTCCTACATTGTTTGCCAGTCTTGTAGAAAACTCACTTCTCAATACCAGCAAATCTAGATGCATTCTGATGAGGAAAGTTTGAAGCAAAACATTTCCTCTCTAGATGCATTATTTCTGCCGTATTTCACGCGTTACCAGACGTCCAACTATGACAAAAATTCCAAAGAGTGAATTTGCCTTTCCACAGCTGAAAACGCATACCTTTTCGACTATTTTCCTGGAGTAATATTATCTTAAATCATACAGTTCCAACAAATCTTCGTCTATCAGAACCTGAGGTCTTCTTGACATTGTTAATCCTCGATCTATTTGTTATCATGCCATACATGCCATATAATACTTCGATGGATTCTTGCCGCAATGTGGCCAAAATCGCAAAACACTTCTCTCGGTGAAAGAGATCGCTAAATATTAGTAGTTCGATTCCAGAAAATGAACTAGCTGCATTGGAGTTTCCGTGAGTTAAGAAATCAGGGCATTTAGGGGCTTATTTTATGAACTTTTAAAAATAAAATGATCATGCGAGAAGACAGCCATGCGTTTGGAGTCATCTGAATACTTTTTCCCGGCAGGCCTTGCGATAAATGTTTATAAAAATGAATCTTTAGAATTCTAATATAACGGATATTTTTGCTTACTAGGGTATTTTTTTATTTCCTGTTTCTCGAATTAATTATGCTTAGATTATTTCAGTCTACTATGTTTTTGTATAAGATGTGATGTGAATAAAAATAACAGAAATTGGACAACATGTTTTTCATGCCAGAATCTCGTTTATATCTCTAGTATAAAATATTTTTTTACTTGTGCTATGAAATCCCACGAGCCTATGATTATTTCTTTAGTATTGTTCCAGGATAATTCTCGAACATTTGGATTGCAAGTACCTTGTAATTCAGTAGTTTATTTATCACTTTAAATTTTGTTGCGTGTATAAAATGAAAACTCTTGACAAGTTGAAATGGAAGAGCAAAGTCATTAGAAGTGCTTGCACGAAGTTAATTAATAGAATTGACTCTTAGTTTGACAATCTTGATGTTAATAAAGATGAAAGCATTCAGAAGAAATTGACAGAATTTTTGTGAAGTTTAGAAGAAAGACAGAATAAACTTCTAACTTTAAACTTGAAAATCGAAAACCTAATTCATGATAGTACAATGTTCGAAACGGAAATTCAAAGTTCACTCTAGTATAATGAATCAAAAAGTAATGTTAACTTCAAAATCAAAACAAAATTAAAAGGGTATGAAATTGAACATTTTAAATCTTCTCAAAATGTTAACGTTTGTAATTCGAATATTCGCAATATATCATCTCCATCAATTTGCCTGAGAATTCTAGTTTATTTCAAGAATTCGTTAATAGTTTCTCAAGTGCAACTGACTCTAATGAGTCATTATGTAATGTTGACAAGTTAATGTACCTAAAATCTTTTCTTTTTCTGGCGATGATAATATAATGATAGAATAATGCGCTTACGAAAGAAAATTATATATCCTGCTTGAATTTCTTAAAGGTGCGATACGGTAAACAAGAACACTTGATTAGTTGCTCATGAATAAACTATTAGAAATTGAACCAGTTAAGTTTTCTTCAAATCTCCTCACACTTAGAAAATTGTATGAAGAAAGTGAAATTAATATTAGAAATTAAAATTCTATGGGAGTTGCATATGGAAATTATGCTCATTTGTTAATACCAATTTTATTAAAACAAGATTGGAGACCTCAGGATTTAGTAATAAAATTTTATCGCAAGAAAGATTCTAGATAAATTCTAGTGATATAATTCAACTGATGAATTTCATCAACCTTGAAATTGAAAATAGGGAAGTTGCAAGAACTGTTTCTGGACTTTCTTTAAAGACACGGGAAACTTCAAAAGGAAAGGATCACTGTCAACTTCTAGATTTCAATTCATTATTCCAACATCAGCTTTAAATACGGTATTGAAGAATATGTGCAACTTTTGCAGTTCTAATTCTCATTTCGGATTAAAGTGTAAAACATTCACCAATTAACAAAAGCGATACAAACTGAAAAGATAGGGACGCTGTTATAGATGTTTGGTTAACAAATATTTAATTTCGCAGTGTAAAGTAAGAATAGAACCTTGTGAAATTTGCCAGAGTTTACAGTATAATTCATTATTCTCCCACATAACATGGAATAAAAATAGATTGGAAATTAAACCTTCAGGAAAGGCCGAATTTATTCAAAGTTCTGATAAACAAGCTGTGATGTCTTCTGTATTTAAGTCACAATACTGTGCGCAAAATTACACTACTTTTCTTGAGACTGTTTGCATACAAGTGGAAAATGATTCTAAACAGATAAATGAATTGATGTTATTTGATTCGGGCCCGCAGAAATTATTTATTAGAAAAGATTTAGTAAAGGCTTTAAAGATGCAGCCCTTAAAGAAATAAAGGCTTTTAGTTTATACTTTCGCGGAAAGTAAGCGTTATGAGAAGGATTTTGAAGTCGTTAATATCACGCTTAGTAGCAAATACCTTCATTATTCTAACATAAATATTCAAGGTTTAGTAACAGATAAAAATCAGCGGAGTTCAAATATATTCGCATATCAAACCTGAATTATTAAAAGATTTAATTCCATACGAGCTAACAGACCCGTCCAGGTACTCTTAGGCGCCGAATTTATGTATTCGACGATAATCGGGGAAGTTAAACAAATAAATATAAACTTATATATTCAATGGACACTATATGGTGATACTATCACGAGGCAGATTCCAGAAAATCGTCTGCATCATTCTACTTCCTTTTCGAGGATTGCATGTACTTCAGTAGAAAATGATTTGAAATATTTGTAGACTTCTCGATCATATTTGCTTGAGCACGAAAAAGAGGAAATCTCGGATAATATTACAGAATTCGAAAGGCAATTACGGTTTGTAAATGGAAGGTATGAGTCACCACTTTTACAGGAGTCTGAGACTTCACGAGAAAAATTCTCTAGTAATTTGGAAATCGCAACAAAAAGATGTAAGCATTAGAAAAGAGGCTTAAGATGATGAGTTATTATTAGAGAGATATAATACAGTTATGAAGGAACAATTAAACGACTCGATTATTGAAATATGCAACAATTGTTGTTTCACTGGATATGTAATTTCTCATAGAGAAGTTTTCAGGGAAGCTTCTTCTAGTACGAAAACTAGGATAGTCTATGATGCCAGTAGTAAACAAGGAAGTTTTAATAGTTCTAATGAATATCTTCTTCCCAGAAATAATTTAAATACTAATCTTTTATATATTATTGTGAAATTTGGAGAATATAAAGTTGAGTTGTGTGGAGATACTGTACAGGCATTTCTTCAAATTCAAGTCACGAGAGATGACAGAAATTATTTATGTTTTCTGTTCATAAAAACTGCAACAAAACCCAAGCCATAACTATGTATCATTTGAATAGACATTGTTTCGGCGTCACTTGTTCTCCTTGCATTTTCTCTGCAAGAGTTAAAAATCATATTAATGCTTGCAAGAATGCACAGACTTTTGCATGTTGAAATATTGAATAGTTCTATTTATGTAGATGATCACTTTCATAGAAGTTCCACCGTTCAGGAAGCTTATGAGTTATCTTCTGATGCTGCTTTGATTTTAAAGGACGTAAACATGAATATGAGAAAATTTGATACTAATTCTGAAGAAGTAAATGATTTGTGGAAGAATTCTAATGCATTAATCGAAACAAATGAAAATTCTAATTCTCATTTAAAAGTATTCGGAGTCAGTTGGAGTAATTTTGAAAACACATTAAGTCTAGACTTAAGGTTATTGTTATCCGCGTTGGATAATAATAAATGTACTAAACGAAACGTACTGCACACAGCCGCAAAAATCTTTGATCCATCTGGACTTATCGCTCCGTTTCTAGTTCGAATGAAGTGTTTTTTACAGGAGTTGTAGAGATTAGATATCGACTGAGATGGGTTGTTCTTTGGAGAATTAAAGAAAATGGTAAGCGTGATATAATGGAATTAAAGAAGTTCAAAATTTGAAGATTCCTCCACATTATTTTTCTGGCACAAATCTGAAGGGGGAAGAAGATTTGCAGATCCATATATTCTCTGATCCTTCATTAAAAGCTTTTGGAGGGGAGGCATACTTTAGGTACAAGGCATCATATGGCACATTTCAAACTAGCCTCATAATTTCCAAATCACGAGTTGCTCCAATAAAAAATGTGACGTTGTCTCGACTAGAATTAATGGTGCAATAATTGCAGCAAGATTAGCCAAATATTATAAAAAACTTTTTAAAAAATCTAGAAAAGATTATTCTATGGAGTGATTCAACAATTAAATTCAACAACAAAATTGCTACAATAGATAAAGGGCGTGGCATCTATGTGGAAGCAATTTGTTTCAAACAGAGTATTAGAAATTCAAGAAACTACAGATCCCAGTACATAGAGACTCTGTAAAGATAATCCTGCGGACTTGTTAACAAGAGGATTAACAAGTAAAGATTTGCTATCTTCAAAAAATGGTGGCAGGGCCCAAAATGGTTATTGTACCTGGAGAATATTTAACCCCAGCCGAAGAGATTTGAATATTATTCAATAGACCAAGAGATTGAAGCTGAATATAAAGCTCATGCTACTCCGCGTTGTTTCCAAGCAGATAATTGTTGTTAATAGGTTTAGTTGCTTACGGAAACTACTAAAGTACGGTTTGTTGATACTCATAGGAGGAAACCTAATGTAATGGGTCGTCTCACTACTGAAGAATATAGTTGTGCTGAATAGTTTTGGGTAAAAGCTGTTCAATAGACTTTTTCTCTGAGAAAATGAATTGTTTGAAGAATGGCAGGCCTTTACCAAAAGGCTCTAAGTCGTTATGCTTAAACCCATTTTCAAATTATGAAGATATTGCAAGTGGCAGGAAGACTTTAGAAAACTCCATTATCTACGGATGAAAAACAGCCTATTATACTACCGCCAAAATCTAAACTTACTGAATTACTCATTTGGGAATCCCATAAAAATGTATTTCATTCCAGCTTATCTCACATGCTGCTGCAGGTGAGAGAAAAGTACTGGATACTGAAGGCCAGACAAGTTATAAATTTTCTTCTAAGCAAATCTGTTATTTCCGAAAGATTATGCATTTCTCCAGGCGACCAGATGTTTGCTCCATTACCAGCTCTCTGAGTGGAACAATCAGTCCCATTTGCAGTTACTGGGATCGATTATCCTGGTTCGTTATTTGTGAAAGGTAGTAGAAACAAACAGTATATTCTATCGATAGCCTGGGCTATTATAAGGAGTGTTATCTGGGACTAGTTAGTTATATGACGGCAGATGCATTTTTGCTTGCCTTCCGACGTTTTGTATCTGAAAGAGGCTTGTGTTCTGTGATCTTTTCTGATAATGAACGCATTTTTAAACGTGCTGAACCTGAGCTGAAACAAATTTGGTCAGTAATGAATCATCTAGAAGTAAAACATTTTATGCTGCTAATGGAGTTAAGTGGAAGTATATTGTGGAATGAACAGCCTGGTGGGGAGATTTTTATGAACATATGGTGCGTTCCGTGAAAGTCCATCTACGGAAGACCCTTAGAAAATCACCTCTGACAAATGAGCAGTTGCAAACTGCTCATCGAAATTGAAGAAATGATTAACTCTCGGCCAATTTCCTATGTGGAATCACATGCTTTAACTAAAGCACATTTCTTTTTAGGAAAAAGAATATTATCGTTGTCTTCTGTGAGACTTCACCTTGATTCAAACTTTTCTTTCAGGAAGCTTTTGATAAAGAACTACAATTACCACGAAAAATTAATGAATTCCTTTTGGTCCAGGTGGAAAAAAGAGTATTTGTTGAATTTAAAATCTGCCCATTCGAGCTCGGTTAAGAATAATGTTCTAGAATTTAAATTTAATGATATAGTTTTAGTTAAGAAAGATCAATAACCCCAAAATTTTTGGAGACCGGGGAGAATCCTTGAGTTTAATTTACAAATACATATTTGAGTACATCTTTTTATGGCTGTTTATTATTTTATGAATTATTCTGTTAAAAATCTGTAATTCTAGTAGCTTTCATGCACGAATTTAATAATTTAAAATGTGCTTAATTTCAAAAAGTCCCGGTATGCTCTCTTAGGAGCCACTGAATAATCTTAAAAAAATTTTAACATTGATTTTTGACTCGGATAATGTTATATTTAAACTGCCTAATGTCCATTAACTAATTCCATTTAACTTTTCAATTATTTAAATGAGATATACTTTTTCTTTGTTTGAAACTCGATTTTTTTTTGTATTTTGAATCTATACTGTTGATATAAAATTTTGATTAACCCTCCTGTGGTTCATAGGGGGTGCAAATTGTTAAAAATAAAATGATTATCCACGCAGAAATCCATGCATTTGCAGTCGTCTGAATTATTTTTCCTGGCAGGCCTTGCGATAAATGTTTATAAAAACAAATCTTTAGAATTCTAATGTAACATATATTTTTGTTTACTAGATTAGTTTATTATTTGCTGGTTCTCGGATTACTCAACACTTGGATTATTCCAGTCTAATATGTTTTTGTATAAGATGTGAATAAAAATAAGAAAAAATTGGATAACATGTTCTTCATGCGAGAATCTCGTTTATTTCTCTATTGATATAATATTATTTTTTTCAGAAACTATGCCAAATGGTGAAATGAACAAAGTCAAAAGCCGTGCAATAATAACATTAACAACAAAAAGGTGCAATAACAACATAATCAAAAGCAATGCAGTACAGTTGCGAATTCAAGTGATGTTAATGAAATACATCGATTTTGGGGATATAGCTGTATAATGATAAAAATCTATTAATTTATTTTCCTATAACTCAACACCTGAAAGAACAATATTGGCTAACGAAAATTCTGCATTTTATCCGGGAAAAATGAATTGCTTGGCAATACCTAAACTATCAAAAGAAGGAAGTACAAATTAGGAGCAAAGATGTTGTCTTTGTCCTGAAGCTGTTTCGTAATGTAATATCACAAAGAAGCTAAATGACAGTTGATATGAAATGAACTTTAAAGGTTCTGAATGCCATAACATTCAGAATGAAGATGTAATCAGTTTCAGTTACATCAAACAACATTTATTCGTTCTTGAAAGAAATTAACATGCCTTTCCCAAGAAGTAAATGAATACAGAGTGTATTCATAATAAGATTAAAATTAGGCCTTAGAAATATGACAAATGATTAAAAACGTCTGAAGTAAATATAATAGAAGCTATTAAAATTATCTAGTATCAAAGTGTTAAAGACTGTATTACAATTAAAGCATGCACAGAACATTGTTTTAAGAAAGATATATGAATGAATTTTCCAAATTCTTGATTGTTTATAGATCTTTGAAGATCAATGCAAATTTTAATTCCAGGTGTGGTTATATACGCCAGTGAGCAACAAAATCCTTTTTCAACATACAACCATGAAATTGTTGAAAAAGGGCTTCTGTAATTTTCTGTCAGTAATATCAATACATATACAAGTCAAGGGTTATCATACTAGAAATGTCATCTCATGGTAAACTAAGCATTTATAACATTTTTGTAAGATTTTTATGTGTACGAGGTAAAGTGTTCATCATTCTTATGGCAGTTGTGCAGTGCAAAATCTATCATTGGCTGCTTTTTAAATTTTGCTATCTCGCACACATTTAATTTCCTTTCAAATAATGCATTTCAAACGCTTTTACTCATCGATTGATATTTTAGATTTCTAATAACAATTTAGAATTTATCCATTACTCCTTTACTTTTCAATAAAATTTTAAAATGTAATTTTAAATTCGCTGCATTTGTTGATAAATTACATTTCTACGCAAATGAATGAGTTACGAAATATTTCATCTGAAAAAACGAAATCGAGTAACTATGCTGTAAATTACTTCAACAGTTTTAGAATGATATATAAAGTGTCAAAAGAGATGGGTATTTTCCGATCAATATTAAATATATCTATATATATTTATTTTAAAGAATCCCAATGAAATATTTTATTTTTCAAAACCATGTAGTTATTTAAAAACTGTCAAGACGAATAACAGCTAACGAAAATTCATGAAACGTTTATTAGACGTTTAATCTGTAATCCATATATTTACATTACATTTACAATTATAACATGAAATAAAATAAAAAAGTTTTCAGATCCTAAAAATCGCATAAATATTTATTTATAACTTTTGATTTGGCCTTAAATTACTAAGCAGTCATAAAAATATTGAATTCTAACTGTATTTATACAAGAATCAAATAAAAAATAAATAGAAAATGATTGTATGTTGATGAATCTCATAGGGTAGCCCCCAGACGACAGTTATTGCAGCATAAATATAGAAACTCCTTACCTCTTTCTGAAAGGTCACTGACCCTTTCTTTCTTTTAATTAAAGTGTCTGTTCTGATTGCGGACTAAATAAAAGAAAACACTCTATCCTCTTCAAAGTATTCAACATTCTGCCAAAGAGCCAATAAGCGGTTTCATTACCAGTCTCTTGCCTGGGGAGAAATTTCGTTTTCAGTCGCCTTAGTAAATGATTGGTCGCTGGGGAAACATTGTCGTAGTTTCTTCATTTTTATTAAAATATTTGCAATGTAAAACGTAATTAGGCATGTTGGTCTCTTCTCAAAGAAAAGCCTACTTAATACTGAAACATTAAAAAATTGCATTTTTTCTTAAAAAAGGATTGAATAAATTAGCTAAGAAAACTTTCATTAAAAAATCTTAAATTCATTACAATTGATTCTCAAACACTTAAACTGAAAATAATTTAAATATTTCTTATGAAATTGTAAAAATTATATATGTCATATCTAAGTAAATTTTGTGCCCTAAAATTCCAATTTATGCCATCTGAAATGATTTCATTCGTGACCCAGTTTTATCTAAATGTTCTCTCATATTTCCCTCCCTGTTTCAGAAAATTACGTCGAGTTTTTAGCTAACGGAACACATTCGTCAGCAGCGTAAAGGATGAAGTGATTGTGTCCAGCCCCCAAATACTTTTGCGCGCACTTGTCCATCGTGAATTATCGCTTCAGATTATGATATAATAAACAAGCAATGTCATAAGAAAAATCACCTTAATTTATTATTAATTTTATTTTATCCCCAAGCCACACAGGATTATCAAGAAGATAATAGTATGGAGATCAATTAAATTTCATCAATGCTAACTTAAACAATAATCAAATGTATATGCGCAATAGGAAATAATAAAACAAAAACACTTGAAAACTAGAAGGTTTTTACATTCAACTAACTCAAACCTTTGCCAAATAAATATTATGTTAAACAAACCTTTCAATAAAGAAATTCTAAATTATTAACAGTAAATAAAGTTATATTTTAATTATAGTAAGCAAATCGTAAGATAGCTAGTAAGTTTGAACTCCAGAAAACAATATCTAACAGTGAAAATGTTAAATTAAATAAGATATTTTCAGTATTTGAAAAAGACATGTTTTGGGGTATTATTCTACACAGGTAACAATCATACTAAGCCAGTTATCGTACCGGTAGACATGTGTTTTACACAGTCACATCTTGAAGCCTCTACAACCAATCCACTTAGGAAGCATTTACTGCTTACTGGAGCTTATTATTGTCAGCAAAGAGCGATTGTTGGTTGTTTGCGTAGTACAGTTCAAAATTTTGAGCTCCTGTATGCCTCGAAATTTTTTGTTTCACCTACCCTCGCTAATTATTATATCATCGGAAAGAGCTGATACAGACGAACACAAGGATTATCTTATTTCCTTTGGGAAGCGTAACCTACCAAGCAATTAAGAAATAAGAACTAATTTATGCGCGTTTCAATGCGCGTCGCGAGGTGAAATTACTAACAAGGGGGCATTCCCTACTCGTCATCACCGATTTCACTCAAATTTTATAGGGCATGATGGACTTGGCTAGAAATGAAAGTACCTGAAGTGGGAGCTTCAGGTGGCCAAGCGTTTAGAAAATAAAAATTTTGACGCTGCTCTCACACCGTATAAGGCATTTATTTACGTTAGGGCGCTTGCTAAGCAGCAGTCTTTTCGTATGCTCTTTAATTACAATCTCTTGTTGAAAAGTCCGAAATGTTTACCTTTTCTATGCCTTCTGAGTATAAATAAATAAATAAAATAAAATATTCACCTCTTTGCTTAATTCGAAAAAGAATAATGTAAAAATTGAGAAAAAGGAAAAAAAAAAAAAAACGTTTCCACACAGGAAGTCGAACCCACGATCATCGCATTACTACTCCGAGCTCTTACCGCCACGCCAACCGCTGCGTGGCAGCCGCCCTAACGTAAATGGCTTATACGGTGCGAGAGCAGATTCAGAATTTTTATTTTCTAAACGCTTGGTCATCTAGAGTTTCCACAAGCCCTGCATGCCCTATAAATTTGAGAGAAATCGGTGATGACGAGTAGGGAATGTCTCTTGTAAGTGGCAGAGAGTTGCCATTCTACTGCCTATGTTGCGCTTTCTTCCCATACCATTTTATGCATATATCATAACTTTACTCGTAGATAAATTTCCTCCTCTTTCTCTATCTATTGAGTGTAGGATCAGATTTCTCTACACTGCTGTGTCACTGCGCAAGACAGCAACAAGCTCTCTTTCTCCAAGATCGCCTAGTGACATCAACAATAGCCAGTTTAAGCATACTCTAAACCATACTCTAAGCATACTAATTAAAGCATACTCTAAGCATCCAAAGATCGTTTGTCATCATAGTTACGTATGCCTATCTTACAACATCTACAGAAGCAACAAATATCCCACCAGGACTCAGACCAATGCATAAATAGATAGAAATAACAGCTGCACTACAGACTAATATCCAGCTATGAAATCAAACTCAGTTCCACAACACGAGATTCCACCCTCATGCGTATGAAGCATCGAGCAACACACTGCACGCTCATCTAGCTGTCAGAGGAGTTTCGAAGAATGTATAAATCTGAAACAACAATCTACCACTTCCAATACAAAGTTTCAGCGCTACAGTGATGGTTCAGACAAAAAAAATGTAATTTTCTGTGCCTTTGTTCAGTACACTAATGAACAAGTATTCCACATATGGAAAGCACAACATTCAGTCAAGAATAGTCTCTTCCAGGCAGATGTGCATTCACTAGCAATGGCAATAATTCATGCAGTAAACAAAAGACACTACAACGTCAGTTTCTACAGCAACAGCCACTCATTGCTACATGCCATCCTAAATCCCCTCTATAGTTCGCAAATTATCAGCGATATTCAAAAGGATGTATGATGCTTCAGACACCTTAATTTTTATCTCCGCTGGATAAGCCACATGTTGGAAATCGAGGAAATGAGCGAGCAGATTCACTTGCAAAGGAGGAGGTTCGAACCATTGGAGCCAATTTGCAACATCTGCTTCTACCATACTCTCACCTCAAAAGAGTCGTTGCTAATTTGGCTAAATCAAAATGGCAAGCTGATTGTACATATTCTGAAAAATAAAGGGGTGTGAACCCTTCCTAAGTCTTACATGTTTTGTTGACACATTTAAGCGATTATTCGCTTGCTAGTGTTTGTGGGGTTCTAAGTTAGAACTTTAGAATTAAATAAGTGAAACTCCACATTTGGCGTCCGAAAGTGTTCTTAACGAAACATGCCGCTAGGTACTGAAGATTTCTCGTTGACCCCTCACACCTTTCAGTACCCTTAGCCACAATCAAACCCCATGGAGGAATTTGGATTCATCTTGGAAACAATGAGAGCGGCGATGAAGCCAACAGCAATGTTTGACGCAAAGGATCCGTAATAACTTTTCTGGAACAGCTGGAGATACACTTCACATTATATCCTGTCAACCAGCTACAGGGCATAATCATCGCTACAATGAATTTAAAAGGTCAAGCCTTAAGCTGGTACAAGAATATTGGCAAGAGTTAGTTGGGGGATCCAGAATTCGAAACTTACACTTTTTTAAATTCTCAATTCCCCATTGAAAGCATTCCGAGTTGTAAAAGATCGCGCAAATCTGGAATCAGAATTATTCAGTAAATACCAAACTAATGTGGACGAATTAACAGATTTTATGTTAAGGAAGATACACATTGTCAAATTTTTATATGGGAAAAGGCCCGACAATGAAATCATTGAAATAATTTTGCCGCGGTTGCTTCCATCAATTCAAGATTTTCTTGAAGTTAGAAATCCGCAAACGCTAGAAAGTTTATTTGAACTAACTGTCAAATTTCAGAGTAGACGAAGGGCCGAAAACGCGCGTGCGAAGAATTTTACGCAATATTCAAGTTTTCACACTCAGACGAAACCTCGAACTGAGCAGAATTCCTGTCGCAAGAGAGGAAAGTAGCGAAGCCGAGTAGAAGGAAAGCCGGCCAGGAAAGCGTGGGGAAATAAAAAGCAGTTGGACCAAGGGGGCGAAAAAAGGGATTTAAACTAGTCACGGTGACTAGGAGGAGGGTGAAGTCACAGTGTGAGAAGGTAAATCCCTCAAAAATCAAGCTGAATACGGTACTCGTCGAAAATTTGGCCTTACCAGAGATCCAAATACTACTAAACGACGTCCCTACGACCGCCTTACTGGATACTGGGGCTCAATGCAGCTTCCCGTCGCAGGATTTCTTAAAAACATTTTCGTCGTTACAGACTGGTTAAGACAACGCGTGATTGCTGCCCAAGACAAACAGTGGGAAAAGTGAGGTCGCATGTTTAAATAAAAAAATGAGATGCAAAAAATTAATTTTCTTGTGGTAAAGAATTTATAAACCGCAGTCATATTGGGGGGTTGATTTCTTACGCGCAGCTAGCGCAAAAATTAATTTCAAAGATTCCACTTTACAGGTGGAATCTTTGAAATTAAGGTGAAGATTCCACTTCACCTGTAAAGTGGAATCTTTGAAATCACCTTGATGAAGGAGGTGAATCACCTCGAAGAAGGAGAAAAAGACAAAATTCAAGAGTTGGTAAGAAATTTTTCTCAGTTATTTGATGAATCTGGCTTCTGCCAGATTGTATCTCACGCTATCGAGACCGAGATCTATGAGCCCCCAGTTGGTTCCAAACCATACCGTTATGACCGTGTGAAGAAAGACATTCTCGAGCAACATATTAAGAAAAGGCTCGAGAACAAGATAATTAGGCCAAGTTCTAGCCCCTATGCCAGTCCTGTAGTTTTATGTCGAAAGAAGAATGGACTGCCGCCCGCAGATCCGAACGCTTAGAGATTCGCAGTTGACTACAGAAAATTAATTAGCATAACGAAATACCCCACATATGCCCTCCGATAGTAGATGAAATTATAAGAAAAATTCGATCAATTATATATATCACAAACTTAGATCTGACGTCAGGCTATTTTCAAATTGCAGAAATTGCAGTAAAACCCGACGGTGTCGAAAAGACAGCTTTTATTACAAGGTCAGTCGTGTATGCCTTTCTGAGAACGCCGCTTGGCTTAAGCGGAGCTCCGGCTACATTTAAAAAAGTTATGTGATGATGTTTTAAGGCCAGTCCTGGGAAAACGTACAGTCATTTATCTCGATGATATTTTTGTAACGAGCGAAACTCTAGGGGAACACATTAAACACTTAGAAGATTTTACATTACTGAATGAAGCATGCCTCAAAATTAAGCCTAAAAAGTGAAAATTTGCCGCCAAGGAATTGAGGTACCTCGGCTATAAAATCTCGAAAAACGATATAGAAACTGACAACTCTAAAAGTTTAGCGATCAAAGCTATCCACCGCCAAATACGGCTAAGAAGTTATCATCCTTCCTGGAGATGTGTTCCTATTACAGAGTATTCATTAAAGATTTCGCAAAGATAGTTGAAACTTTGTTGGTGCTTAAACGGAAGAAGGCTAGGTTCACACGAACAGCGGAGGCGAACACGGCGTTTGAAGAATTGACAATCGCTTTAATTAATCCCCTATTCTTAAATTCCCGGAAGGGGATCAAAATTTAGAGATTGCAGCAGACGCATTAGACTGCGCAGTTGGCGCAGTTCTTTCCCAAAATGGGCAGCCAATAGCTTTTTTTAGCAAGACGCTGAATCAAACTCAGCGAAATTATACTGCAACTGAGCGGAAAACTTCCGCGGTCCTGTTATCGGTGGAAAAATTTCAGATGTTCTTTGGGAGTGCCCCAATAACTGTGTATTCAGATCTCTCGGAAGTTGGTCGCCTATACTCCCGAAAAATCTGTCGCCTCGGCTCATACATTGGAGACTAAAACTGCAAGAATTTAATTTAGTAATAAAACACACGACGGGGAAAGAAAATGTAGTTGCAGATGCACTTTCAAGGACTAAGATTGATGAAGACGGAAATACAATTAAATGTACGATGCTAACTGTGAAAATAACTGAATCCCAGGAAACAATAATCACCGAGTTAAAATCGGGCCCAGAATTTAAAGAAATTTATGCTTACCTGGAAGATCCCGAAAATTTTGAACATGTAGACTTAACGGCTATTCGCAATAGGGCGCCCCACTCCGAATTTAAAGACATTTACGTTTACCTGGAAGATCCCGAAAATTTTGAACATGTAGACGTAACGGTTATTCGCAATAGGGCGGCCCATTATGAAATTAGAGACAAATTGCTCTTTTACACAAAACAACCAATGATAATCAAGAATTGCGTCCGATGATTCTACGTTTAAGTATTCTAGAGGAATTCCATGACTCGAAATTAGGAGCCCATCTTGGTGTTAGGAACACCCTGCAAAGGGTCCGCGAAGCTTTGTATTTTCCACCGTTATACAAAGTTGTGACGGCGTATGCCAGCTCATGTCACTTGTGTAAATTAATTAATGATGTTAATTACAACCCGGCAGGTACTTAAATAGCATAAAAACCACTTTCCCAAATGAATTGGTTGGCAGTGATTTGCTTGGTCTCTACCCTAGAACAAAGATTAATAAAACAGATACTTGTTAACCATCGTGGATCATTTCTCATAATAGGTAAACGGCCTTCAGCAAACATAGTAGCAGATTCATTTCTAAATAAATATATTTTAAAATACGGGGACTCAGTAAATGTAACATCAGATAATGGTAGGCAAATTGTAAGTAATTTATTTGAAAAACCTGTGCACAAACCTTGGCATACGCCATCTAAAAATGGTACCTTATAGACCGCAATCAAATATTGCGAAACGCGTAAATAAAAATATAGTTAAAATTATTCGGGGATGTGTTAAGAATTATCATGACCGTTAGGACATCTGAGTCAATGAATTAGGCTTTGCCTTGAGAACAGCAAAACATGATAGCACACAAAATACCTACGCAGAATTACTTCTAGGAAGAAAAATTTTAACGCCTCTGGATAAGCTATTTTTTTGTTTAACAAAGACAGGAAGAGTTTAAATTGAATAATATTCAGAATATTATTAATGAGGCCATGTAAAAGTCTGATGCGGCGTGGTCGAATCAAAAATGATATTATAATAGAAACATACGCTATGTAGAATATACCATAGGCCAGAAAGTGGTAAATTTAAAACACTCCTTGTCATCTGCACCCTAAAATAGGGTAGCTAAATTTGAGTCCAGGTTTGAGGGCCCTTTTATCATAGAGAAAATTAAATCCTCTACGATCTAAGTAGATAGCCCCTAAATATAAATCGGCGAAGCCAAGCAAGGGCCTAAAGTATGACCGAGCGTAGTAGCCAAGAGAGAATGTAGTCGAGTGGCAAAGGCACGCTAGATAGGAAAATCAGACTCTTTCTCTACAAGTTGGTTAAGCATCGACTTAAATACTACTCTTACTCATTTGCATTAACTGCGTTTCTGAAATTACATTCTGGCAGGAAATTGTAAGCTGAAATTAGAATAAGATAGGAAAGAGACAAAACTTAAAATAACTGTTAATAAATTTAGGATAAACCTTATACAATATATAATAAAATAGTTTAAATAACCTTTGCTTTATAACAAATTATAATAATACAGTAGATGTTACACTTAAAATGACAATTACATAAAACATAATTATATACATACATGTTTTCATAAAAAGTACTTACAATTATTTACAATCTTTTCTTTAGATTTTTTGAAGTTATAAATTGTAGTAACCAACCTGCTCTAATGCTCAACCTAATGGTAAAGGAGCAGCGGTTTAATTTTCAAATCACCACTTGCATTTGAAGAAAGCACCATCATGAGACAGTATTTCATTGGCTTATGGCCTGGCAATGTCTTCTCCTCTATTGTAATATAAGTTCACTTTCGCATCTTTTCCAGAAAAGACTCGTCTATCAAAATTGAAAACCTGTTGCTATAGATAACCCTCAGAATTCACCAAGCTTCTTGAATATGCCATGAAGCTCTTGGCTGCTGCCTTTATGTATGAGCTTGGGACTTCTTCAAGCCTCACAACGCTGCCTGAGCCGGTTCTTCTCTAACGCTTTTTTAAACATCCGCGGTTTGCTTTGAATGCTAGTACTTCCTCTACTGATGATTTTTATGTCATCTTGTCACAAATTATGTTCTGGTAATAGTCTCGCCTGGTATTATTTCTCGCTGATTCATATCAGAAGCAATCTTTCAACGTCGTCGAGTGCATAGAATTTCTTGTAGCATACTTTCAAGAATCCATCTCCTTAATCTTACCCTTGTGTTTGAAGGTAGTGCAAATTGTTGATATAGACCTATTACATGTGCATGCTGAATAACCATGCCCATACCTTGCTCTCGTTTCTCAGTGCATTTCTTTGAAAGCATTTTCTTTGAAAGATAATGGATTTTTCCGTAAGATTGGCAACAGCTATCAAAAGCTGCAATGTAATTAATACCGCCTTAAGGATGGCAATGTGTGAAGGCTATGAAAGTGTAACTTAATGCGATATGATGCAGAAAACAGAAAGTCTTGAATAGTAAACATTTCTAATGTTAATGAAAAACTGCAGAAATCAAAGCACTAAAAAGTCCCCTTCTTATTCATCTATTTATTATAAAAGATGAAGCTCTCAATCTTCTTGAAAAAAATTGTCATTCATGCACTCACTGAAGAATAATTTGACACAAGCTTTTTGTGCGAATAATGGTATTTTTACAAATGCTATCTGGTTTGGTTTATTGGATTACGATAAAGCACGCTAGGGCTATTTGCATATAGAAAAGGATACCTTTGTGAGAGGAATTCTAACGGAAACTGGCTCTGTTCCATATAACACATGGGAAAACACAGAAACGCCCATGTAGCCCTTCTGGAATCGAACTCAAGTTGAATACCAGTACTCAATGACTTTACCGCTCGGCCGCTGATGGGAGCAAGCAAAGTCTTACCATGAAGATGTTACTTAAAAATGTTACCGAATCGTTATTATCAGGACTCAGCACTGTATAAAGATGAGATAATCGTTTAAAATGGCTATAAAATAATTTTCATTATAACTATGACTAAAAGTGAAATATAAACATATGCAGATATAAGAAATCAGATAATATTTTTTCTGCACTATGAAAATTCAAGTTTTCATGATGAACTCTTCCCAGCGACTTAAATTAAGTATTGCAAAAAGTGGGATCTAAAATGGCCATTTCTTGAGTAATATGATTTGAACGTTATATACATTTAAAAAACTTAATTTTTTTCATGATAGAAGTGCGGTAAGGACAAGCAGATGAAATATTTTCTTTCAATGAGTTTACAGTAAAACGGAAGTTATTTTTAAGAAATACTGTTGTTTTTGCTTGTCGGAGATTTATTTTTTATCTTGATTGATTACTGGAAATGCTGCCAAGGGAATGCGTTGAAACTAATGCCGTGAAGCCTTGGGATTACGAGTAAGGTGGCTAAAACATTTATTTGGTTGTTTTCTGTCAAGGTGTTTAAGGTTAATGGTGGCGGTCTATATTGCAAAGCTTTAAATAGTTTCCTAGTGTTTTTCGCTTTTTGTGTTTTTTATTCAGTATTAGTATTTTTGTTCCGTATTTGTTCAGTATCAGTTCAGTCGAAACTAACGTTTCGTTTGAATGTAGCCCTGATTTTCAAAATCATGAATTTGTGAGAAAATAACTAAATGATCAATTTACTGACCGTCGTTACATATAACGCATGTCATTAACGCTCGAAAACTTTGAATTTCAGAGGAACTGAAACCTCTATTAATTGAACAATAATTATAATAATATATTTTAGAATATCACATCTTAAAGCAACTATGGAGTCAAAACCAGACTTTAGAAAAGAGAAGGAATTTGACAAAAATCAACCCATTTTAAGAATCAAGTAAAATTCTAGCCCGAATTCTCGAGTCTTATCCGATCTCGAGTAGGCATTTTTTTTTTCAACAGAGGGAAAGGCATCCACCGTTCTAGGCATCCGTTTCTAGGCATCCACCGTTCTGCTCGTTCAGAGGGTTTACAGAGGAACCCGGTTCACGAATGCTTTCACATGAGAACCGAGACCCTCTGATTACAGTTCTCAACATGTAAAATATATGCCACCAGAGGGCTTATTAACTAAAAACTAAAATGTATGTGTACTTACAAAAACTGGAAAGTTTCTTGTGTTCTGAAAGTAAATCATTAGTAACCTTCGTGCTATATGCAAAATATTTATTAAAATTATATGTTGCAAGTATGCTTGATTTCTTTCAAGGTAATTTGAAAAAGAAAGTAAAACATATCTTGTTTTACTTTTTAAACTGTTTTTTTGAAAGTTACCGTTTTACATTATATTAATTCTTTTCAAATCTGTGCTTATCCCGGGCCGTATTTGTTCTTGTCTTTGAAGCCATATTACTTACAAGGCAGCACAGTTTAAATCAAAGACTCATGAGATACATTGGAATTTCCAGTGAGCTGTATCAAAGAATATAATAAACCCATTCAACGTAATACCCAGTATTATATATGCACTCTCTGATGAATAAATGGGATCCTTGTGGCGGAGTGGTAAATTTTGCTAAGAATTACAAACAGCAATTGTGGGAGATGAATTATTAAGCTATAATGCGATATGTCGTCGTTAAATGTTTAATACAAAAACATTATGTAAGCTTTAAATACACGATACATAGTTTTAACTGACAATAATTACGTCTATTTAAAACCTCAGTGGAAATTATGACGCTGCCTTTGCTCAAAGCTATTAGCTGATGTCTAAAATTTGGAAAATTTTGCCTCTGCTTTTAAATTACACTTATTAAATTCCATCTGATGGCCAGTCACACTTCGTGTTGATTATCACCATATTTTTGTGATTAATAATAAAAATAATGTAAAAGCAATTTATCTAATTAACATTTAAAAGTTGGGGAAAAGAAGACAAATAATCTCAGACAAACAGGAAAATAATAGAATAATACTTAGTAATCCAAATCAAAAGCTGAAACTGAATAGGAAAGTTAAAATGAGATTTAAATGCAACGCGAGATTGTGTTTACGAGACAAATTCTCCACATTTTAACATATGATTGATCAAGAATTACCATAAGCCATAATTGCGTACAATATTAAGACTCTATATTCCATTCAGAGTGAATCTAAGGTATTAAATAAGGCATTACTCAAACAAGTAACACAATGGAGTTTGACGTATTCTAGATTTTAGTATTTAAATAATCCAATGATAAGAGCTGAAACGGAATGAATTGTTTTGATTAGATTAAAGAACATTAGAGTTACCTATTTATTGGTTATTTGGGTTAAGGCAAACCACACTAGTGCGAATTGCCTAAGAGAAAAGATGCCTTTGTGGAGAACTTCCTAAGGGAAACTAAATCATCATCAGCTAACATAAGCCAATCCGTTCGCCCAGATTTAAACCAGATTTTGTTATCAGTGCTGAGTAATTTTATCCTCTCGTTCACTGATGACTACAACCATAAGGTACATTTAATGTTTATTGAAGTTGGCGCTCACTAAAAATATTCAATGTTACAATATCTCTTGTTCGATGCATATTATCTTATGTAATTTTAATTAAAATTTTTTAAAGTATCCTTTCAGCGCTGTGTTTTTTATTTTATCGCAAAAATTAAATAATAAATATTGATCATTTGCGGAATATTGAGTTTGCAAATCTCAACCACCTTTGTGAATGACTACTTAGATTTTTCTTATGTTATAAAGTAGAGAAAGACTTAAAATACAAAAGAAACTGCTCGAGAAAAAGATTTATGAATTCATTTACCCTCGATTCTTTAATATTTTTAATTAATTTTTAAGTGAAATTTTACATAAAATTCAGTTTGCTTTAAACTATTCTAACCTTTAATCATGCAGTTTAGAAAAATTTAATTAGTATTTTAATTTCCTTTTAATTTAAAACCGAATGCATAAAGCATTGATTTAAAAAATTAAAAATGTAAATCATTGATTCGTACCCGTGTCTTAGTCAATAAATGAATAATTTGTTCTTTATGCTATTCAAAGAAAAATGGCTAGAAAGAGAAATTTTTACTAACCATAAAAATTAGCAGAACAATCTAAAACAATACAATCTTGTATCAAAATTAACAGAACAATCTGAATCTAATTATGATACCTAATTAATCACTATTTCTTTTTGCGTTAAAATTTAGCAAAAAGTGGGTTATAGATACATGATTGTTCGTACGCGTTTTAAATGTTCATAAAAACAAACTAGGCAATCAAATTGTATTACACTGAAATGTATACGGGGGTAAACCTACTGAGTTTTATTTTATGTATTTCACAAATGTTCAGCATGTTCACCTTGTTGATACGTCAGATACCTATCTATGCGATGATGCATTTCGTTTCTTTCCATATGCTAGCATATTACAGTAGACCTGAGCCACAGCGTCGAGAACGTACTTAAGAAGATCCGAGATTAGCAGTGAATGCAAGGACAGAGATAACCCTCACTCAAGAATTCCATGAAATTGTTGAAAACAAGTCCGTCTTCACGAATTCTTCACGCCTTCCAAATCAGAAAAGGAGCCTCACATTCCCTAACCACTAATATTGCTGATTCCCAATGGTAAACTACAGCAATTATGTGTGCGAAATGACTATTTTAAAAAAAATCTTTGAAGTGTTTTCGTTTATCCGCTGAACAATTATTACGATCAATCATGAAGTTTATTTGATTTGAACTTTTGAAATGTTTGATGGAATTATGAATAATAACACTTTTTAAAAAAATGCGAAACGAGTAGAAGTAACAACACAAATTGGTATATCGCCGCAAAGGAAGAATTGAGTAATGTGACCACAAAATTTCCACAAAAAAAAAAAAAAAAAAAAACTTGGGTTGGTTTTCTAATTTTAAGGTAATGAATGTCTATTGCGTATACAAGTTTTCATAGGGTATGCATTTTTCAGAAATCAAAGTTTATTGAACTGATTGGTTAATTGATTTGGGAACTGTATTACGGTTAACTGCCTTAAGAGAGATATCTTTATAAAGGACTTTTAAGAAAGTGGCTAGCGCTTAATTGGAAAAAAAGAAAAAAAGGCAGGAAAACCTCATGCAGCCACCCATTTGACCGAGACAATCAAAACAAGTTATTCCGTTTTAGCTTCTTATCACTGCATCGTTTAAACACAAAAATCTAGAATACATTAAATTCCACTGTGTACTTGTTTCAGTAATGCCTTATAGAATTCAAGATGAATGACCAATGATTAGTGATTTGATACACACTGCCACCAGCAAGTCTTCAGGGTCAGAAGAAAAATATTAATTATGATCCTAATTAAGGCAATCCGAAAATTGTTATCCGTAGGGAATTAATCCAAAAGGTTCCAAACTGCAGATAATGTCATGCCGAGTCTCTGTTGAAACATTTGGGAGATCCACAGAATCAATTCTTGTTTTTCCATCAAAAATTTGATACAACAAAAATGTTTCAATCTTTTACTATTGATTGATAATTGTTCTTTATGTAAATAAAGAGCATTTGAGGAACATAGAAAAAATGCATCGTGAGTTTTCAGACAACCTAATATTTCCGGTTAAATACATGTGGTGTACGATTACTAGTGAACTTCAATTATATCTGAGATCAAAACCTGGAAGGTGATTCTGGTACTGAATTAAAATTTTCACGCGAAATACCATTTTTCTACGATGTCACTTGTTTAAAAATCCTGCTTTCTTTACTGATATCTATTAATATTAACTTATATTTATAAAAGTAATGACAAGAGTATTAATTCTTCCTGATTCTTTATTCACAACCCATTAAAAAGTTTTTATGTCTGTTAGTTAATTTTCCTCCTATTGCAATATATAGGCCAGTTTTGGAATAGTATTTATATGCAGCTTAAAGCATTATTATTTAAATATCAACGTATATTTTATTTTCACATTACGACGGAGTGTTCCATATAACTTACAGACATTAAACCTGAATTTGGGAAGAAGAGACATTAATTTATCTCTGCAGTAAGAGAATACGTAAAATTTGGGTTTTCATTAAATGTCAGATACGCTTATATTCGCATAAATGTGTAATGTGTAATTTGAAACTAACTCTGTTAAAGAAATATCCGTTCAATGTCTTTCTAATTTTCGAAGCATCACTGAATTTTTATAATCACTCCTCTGAGGTTTTGCATCCAGTTGAATATAGTGTAATAAATGTTTTCCTTATTAGCTGGTAAAAATGCCGCGCTCAGCACTAATGTTTATCTGTGGTACCAACGCAGCCCAGTAAGCAATTTTCGGAGACAGTTATGGTAACACCATTTCATGTAAAATGATCCAGAGATAGGGAAATTATCCTTATTGCATGTTAGGTTCAAACTGTTCGGAAACTTAACTCAGATTATCAGTAGAAAATTTTGAACCCATACAATTTTATGGCGTAATGCAGATTTGAAAATTGATATTGAATTAGAAGTTTTAAGGAAACGAAGGTCAGATGCCAGTTATTTGACGATGAAATTAATAATTAAAATAAGGGCAAATTTGGTCGTTGAATCAGTTAGGAAAGTACTGAAGAAAAGTGAAAACGATTCTAAAACAATTATGTTTAAAAAAACGGCAGCACTTAGAAATTTGAAAAATAAATTCGGGAGTAGACACTTTAGAAAGTATCAGAAGAAGATGTTATTAAGTACAAAAAAAAAATTGTGGAAATATTTCAAAGCAAAGATGTAGCAAACATTCAATGAAATGAAACTTCCCAAGTAGAATCAATTCAAAATGGACGTCCTTCTGAAACAAATTTTTTGAGTTTGTCGAAGTTGAAAACAAGTAAATGTTCAGGTCACTGCAGCTCTTTACCAGAGTTCTGTCTTCAGTTTGATAGCTTATGTAAAAAAATCTGATGACCACATGCGTCATGTGTTGTCAGTTATTTGACTTTCTTGCACTGATTATTGAATTATACGCATTTTTTTCTGCATTTCATTTCAGCTTATTACCTCAAATTTCATTAAACATATATTTCTAATTCAATTAATTCAGTTCTCACTTCGCTGCAAGGCAAAACAAAATACGTAGAAAATCAAAACAATTTAACTAAAATCTGCAAGATACAGAAGAGCATAAACAGTTAAAAAGGAATTTTTACAATTAAAATTAGAGTTTTAAAAACCAAATAATTCGGGCCGCGGGAGGGAGGCAGAAAATTCGATGGGCAAAACTGATAGTTTACTTTCGGTCCCACTCCGCAAAAAGACACTGAATTTGGTGCACAAGCTGACTTTATTTACTATTCTACTAAGAGTTTCAAATGTAGACAAATGGCGGAGTCGTTAGATTTAATAAACCTTAAACAGCTTTTAAATTGTTGTACAACTGTTGCATGTAGATTAACTAAAGGCATAAAAACCTTTACCAGAACTTATGAACAACAAAATTCAATCATTTCTAAAGCCGGAAGTGCACACTTTACCAGTATATAAGAATAAAAATCTAAGCTAACCAAGCCAGGTAACACAGTGGGTGCATATATATACATATGCGTATGTATATTCTTTTTATGCGGACGATTGAAACAAATAAAAGGGGATGCACAACTACATGTTTTAGCAGTATTTTGTACAAAATTTCAACGTTCTACGGCTAAACGTTTCTGAGTTATACGACTTACATATATACCTACGTATGTACAATGCGAAAAAAAAAGCGGGGGGCCAGTTCTATATCTCCCGTTCTACTGGGCCGATTGACGATATTCAAATTGCATATTCCATGTTTCAAAAGCGCGACTCAGGATAGATATTAGATTTATATATAGCTTTGTTATAATATAGGTATTTTGACACAAAATCGGACTTTTTCTGAAAAAAACATACCAATATTTTTTCACATTTCGATTCTAGGACTCAAATTATGCCTAAATACTAAATTTTGTAAAATTTGGTGGGACATTTAGGGAGAAATTCAAAGATTTAACTTTCCGAATTTTTTTCAGTTTGAGCCAAGTATAGACACTTGGCAAATTTCTTAATATGTGACAACCTATTTTCCTTTCCATCCATAGTGCAGAGGAGGAAAAAAAGTCACATCGTTCCTGCCTTTTTACATTGTGGATGAGAGGAAAAACAGTCACATCGTTCTACTTTCAAATAAGTTTATTAAAGTGCGTAAACCACAATTTCGTTATCATCGCTTTCAATAAATATGCCAAATTTCAAAACGCGCCAATATATAAATTCACGCATATCTTCGGAAATTTTGAATAAAAAGCCCTAATTTTTTTCAAGTATGCTTAGAAATACATCTACTTGAAGATGATTTTAAAACTTTTATAGGCTATAATTCAAAATATTTTTCGAAAAAGTTATAAAAATTATTTAAAAATACGAATTTTTAAAATAAATCAAAAAAATGGGTGAATTTTATTTGGAATGACCCTAAATTTCGAACAGTGTAGGAAGAAATCAAATAAGTTTCATAAAAAAAGAGATATTAATAAATAAATTCCAAATTGAATTAACATTGAGGAGCTAAAATTTTGAGAGCTAATATTTTAAAAAGTACTCGTGCGATTTTTACAAAACTTGGCAGTTTGGCATAATTTGAGTCGTAGAATCGAAATGTGGAAAAACATTGGCATGTCTTTTCAGGAAAAGTCCGATTTTGTGTCAAAATACATATATTAGAACATCGCCATATATATATCTAATACATATCCTAAGTCGCACTTTCGAGACATAAAAAACGCAATTTGAATTTCGTCAATCCAGAAATGGATTGACGAAATTCAGAACGTAGAACGGGAGTTATAGAACTGACTTTTTTTTTTGCGCAGTTTACGTACAGGCGTCACGAGAAAAGTCTCTTTTGAATCCATTTTAAATCCACTTTACCATCAGTTTCGGAAAAAAGAGTCCTCTATTCGATCCGAACGTACAGATATCATGCAAAAACATTGTTGCAATGGGTTCAAGAGCAGTCAAAATGAACATTTTCGTTGAAATGATACCTGAAATTTTTCGCGATTACAGTACTTTTTAAAAGGAAGTAAAAAATTCAGTATTTAAAACTTTACTGGATAAATATGGCTAATCTGATAAACGTCTTAATGTTTACAAACGAAAATTATGACCTTGCAACCAAAACTCTGCATGAACCTTTTTCCTGATATAATTTCGCAATTAATGTTTATTGTTAAATCTTTAGTCGGTCGAGCCAGCCTTAAAGATCTAAAGAATTTGGGCAACAAATGTGATTCCAAATTAGACGGCCTTAAACATTTCTGTAGATAGTTACGACATTTCCTGTACTCTACATTATTAAAACTATTAGTAATTACTAACTAATTAAAACTTATGACACGAACTCAGCCCGATAGGAATCATAAAGATAAAAAATCTGATAGGAGCCATAAAAGAAGTAGCACCCTTTATTAAATCAGAGGATCAAATTGCAAAGCCATGATTATGAGGACAAATGACCTAAAAAATGGTTAACTGATTCAAGCAACTTATTGGTGATTCAAGCAACTTATCTCGTGATTCAAGCAACTTATTACTAACTTTCGTGGAGGATTTTTAGAGAGAAACTATTATGACTAGCTATTATACATGTTGCATATGAGTAAAACCACGACAACATCAATACCGCTATCCCGTTTGTCGGAAGGAACTTGAAGGAAAAAATATCCTTTTATTTAAATCACATTCAAAATGATACAGTAAATATAGGAGTGTATGCTTGTGGGTATGTAAGAATGTAACAGCTGCAGTGAAAATTTATTGTAAGTTTCCTAATTGTAATTGTCACGAAAACTTAAATCTTTAACTTTTCGATTCAGATGGAGAAAGAAACTCAAGAAAGGCCGCTGTTAGGAAATTGTTAGCATTCATGTCCTGAACGTAAATATGTTAGTAGCGTTTTGATATTTGCAACGTTAAAAGCAGCAAATGTTCAGAAAGAAACTATATCATCTGTAGCTCTAAATTTATCAAATCCAGAGTATCAAAATAATGTTCTATTTCAAATATGCAGCATAGGAGTAAAATCCAGATTTATATAAAAAATAATTAAAATTCTTTTAGAGAAGAGAAAGAAAACTGTAATGAAATCTCTTTCACGTAAATAAAATTTACCAAATTTTGAGTACCAAGTATATGCTTATTGTTATTTTTTCCAACAAAAGTCAAGTTGTGAATGTATAGACTACAATATTGTGAACGAAAATCGTAAAATCGTAAACGAAACTGGCAACAGAAAGAGAATAAATCCTGAACGTGCTGTACACGTGCGATCAATAAGAATTCTTCAAAAACCAGTCTTCAACCCTCTACAGGCTTTTCAAACAAAAGTGACATGGAATTAAGAGTTAATAACGCTGAAATTTCAGGACTAGAAAAAAATAAAGTGCATCAAACGTCTGCATGGAAATGAAATTCTTTTGGATCGGCATGCAGGGTTAATTAGCGGAAGACTTAATGAACGTTATTGCTCATAGGAAGTACATTATAGCTTAGACCAGCGTTTCTCGAACGTTTTTCAATAAAAAATCACTTAGATCAAGTTAGAATGTTCTGAAACCACCTTACCCTTCAAAAGCAAACTTTTAGCATCAGGATTAATTAAAATTAATTTAATTTTATATATTCGTATTAATTAATTTGATAAAAGAGCTCCTATTTGTTTTTACTGAGTGAAGGCTTTTAGAGTATGGGAAATCTTCATTTTATGATCGGAAAATGAAATAAATAATGGTACTCGCATTAATGAAATGGATTAGCCTACGGATTTTTGCATAGTTTTTCTACATTTGGATATTATGCTACAAAAAAACTCTCTCTCTGTTTTAAATCAATCTTTTGTTGTTAAAACTAAGGTGGAAAGTCCATAGGTTATACCGCAACCCGTAATAAATTTTATAAAATTCGGAGAAAAAGTGACAGACGGTTATCATGTGTGATTTCCAAACTCTGAGATTTCCAGCTCTAATATGGTGCACAACATTAACTTGAATTTTGTGCTTTTTCTTTTTTCGAAATGTAGGAGCACCACAACGGCAGGCTACGAGGACCACTTGTGGTTCGCTAACCACAGCCTGAAAAATGCAGGCTTAGATTATTCGTAATGATTTAGGTTTAGAATAGAGAAACACTATCTGAAACAAACATTTCTGACAGAGTTTAAGAAGTAATTAAATCCTTTTCAAATAACTGAAAGAAAATATAAAATCGGGTTATGAAGCTCTAGTACAAAAGAATTAGGATACAGTTTTAGAAAGGAATGCGGAAATGTATAAGAAGTTGCGATGAGCTATTTAAGGGAAAATGAACTAAATAAATATCATGAAATAATTCAGCTGCATCTGAATTAAGGTACTGAGGAGAAAAGTTCCTCTAGTTATACTGCCGAGGGCTGTTGTTATATGCCATATGCACAAGTACATGATTTTCAGGAAATAATCATCGGATTATAAAATTTAGTACTTTCCATAACTAAGAACAGAAAATTATAATTGATATGTCATTGCAAACGAAAAATGTTAAATTTTTAGTTTATAACATTGTCTTTTCTCCATCCGTGGCAACACTGTCATCATTAAGTTGTTTCTGAAATTTTGAAAAGAAATGGAAATAACGTCTAAGCAAAAGGCTTTTTTACATCTTCTCCTTTGGAAGAGGTAGAAAATAATTAGTGTTTAGCGTAAACGTAAAAGAAAGTTTTCTACAAATAAAGTACCGACATCTCAGGGTATCAGAAGGTGGTACAACTAGTTATAGGAAACGTAATGCCTGCGTAAAATCCAGGACAACCAGGTGTTTCAGTAGAGAATGTTGAAAGAGTGCAGGGGGACCTTTTCATACAGTCCCAAGAAATCGAGAGTTCCGATTAGTTTTGAATTTGGGATACTTCAATCTACCGTTTGGATTGTGTTGAGAAAAATTACATTTCAAGCCTCACAATTTGAAAAGCACGCAAGCACTGAAACCTAGTGACGAGTTGCAATGTCTAAACTACTGCTATTTATGAACGAATCTATGACTTGTATTTAGTGATAAAGCCACCTTTCATTTAATTGTCAAAGTAAAGTGCCATAACAAACGAATTTGGGAATTGGAAAATCCCCATGCCCCCATAGAACATGTTAGAGACTTCCCAAACATAAACATAATTTGTGCAGTACCTTCATCAAAGGTTTATGGACCGTTCTTTTTTGTTAAAAAATTAATGAGCAGTATCACGTACCTCGATTCTCTGGGAAATTGGCTTTTCCCTCAATTGAAGGAAGATATACAAAATTCTAATTTTCAACAAGACGGTGCATTGCGCTATTGGCATTTGGCGGTTCGTAAATTTCTAAACAAAGAACCACTACACCACTGGATTGGTGCAGTGCACCCGATGATTTGGTCCTACACAGCTACCCTCCTAGATCACTTGGTTTTACACCCCATGTGACTTATTCCTTTGGCGATACGTCAAAGATCTTGTGTTCATACCCTCTTTGCTTGCACATTTGCCGGAACAATGCATTTGTGATGCTTTATAAAGAGATAATAATAAAGGACAAGAAATGGCATATTGCATTGATATTATACACGTGATTAAAGGGAGTCATATCAAAAACTTGTAAAAAACATTTAAAATTTTTTTCTTTGCAATAACATTGTGAGGTTTATCTATCTATTTTCAGCTAGTAGTTCAACTTTTAACACTTTCCTACTGCTCTCTTTTCACCCACGCTTTTCATGCCAGAATGTAAATGAGACAGCGAGCGTAGAAAGAAGTGCTAATTAAGCAAGAGTTTCCGAAATTAGTTTTAGAGCATGTCTGCCTATATCAGGCTACGTTGTACCATGATTATTAGTGACTTAATTTAGTGGCGTTCAGTGATTCTAGCCATTTGGTTTTGTCTCACCTGTTTTTTACAAACCAGAGCCTTGTCTGCGCGTTAAATTATCATGTAAGCCGTTAGGCTAATCTACCACATTTTGAATTCATTCAGCGTTATGTATTTCTGTTAAGCAAGAAGTGCTTGGCTTGTGTAAACCCATTGTTAAGCTTGTGTTCGAATAAAAGGGTTTTATAGACCCTTCTTCTGACTTCTTTTTTTCTGTTTCACAAGGCTAGAAGATAATTCTTCAATAGTCTTTTAAAAGTCTACAGTGTATGCTTCCGAAGAGAACTAGACTTTATAACATATTATTTAAAATTTTATGTTTGTAATAATGATAAATATTAAATTTTGTAATCAGATGATTCTTTCCTGATTTATGTAATTCCTGTATTTAATAGAAGTAAATCAAGAACTGAAATTAGAATAATGTTTGATCCATCTTAGTCCAAATGAAAGAATTTAAAATTTTTAAATGTCCATAAATATTTATGGACATTTAAATGATCATAAATGTTCTTTATGGTCAGGGAATAAATTAAGAGATAAATCTTTTGTATATTACTCTTAAC